>NQII01006026.1:0-11128 GCA_002778355.1 Clitarchus hookeri | reverse complement strand
TCGTCGCCCAGAGAAGCCCCACTCAACCACGAAGTCGCCCAGTGAATACGAGTAGTCAAATTAGGTACCACACCTCGGAAAGGCTGATGTATGTAGTACTTGTGTAAACTCCAGACAATATATTCATCCTTAACAAATGAAACAGTAAAAGCCTTCATTATTACAATACCCTCAACCTCCAAGCACATTATAGTCTGTGCCTGGGGGCATTAACAACGACACTATAAGCCACACTGTCTTCCACAGTGGCGGTATAGCGTCAGCGTCTAATAATTGAAACACAACAAAAGATTTTCCACCCTAAATAAACAAAGAAGCAAAGCACCGAAACAAAAGTTATTCCACTTTTAGGCATACCTTATCATTTCTTAAGTTAATATCTTAATTTTTCCTATTTTAACTATACATATTTATTAATTTTTATGCAAAAAATATTTATTAAATATGACAAATAAAATATATAACGATTTATGTAAATAATTATAAATNTTTATGCAAAAAATATTTATTAAATATGACAAATAAAATATATGACGATTTATGTAAATAATTATATATGTGTCATACAACAGTTAATAGAAATATGTACAGTAACATATAATGAAATATAATAATCTTTGACATTGGATTATGGCAAAAAAAAAATCGTTCACTGCAATAGACAAACAGACTGAAATTGTTAAAATAATAAGCAAGTAAAATGACTAGGCTGAAGTTGATTTTCCATCACATAGTTTTACATCTGCTAAATGTCGTTTACGTGGAAGAGCTGTGAGACACCCGCTGGAGAAGTAACGTTAAATGGGTGACCCGTTGTGAAAATATGCTTCAGTTGCTGTGGCGCTGGACATAGCTGGGACGGTGTAATTGCGTGGATGGTATGGCAATAATCCGCAAAGTCACTTTCAAATACGACAGTACAAGCCAGCTTTCTTTGCATTTCTTCCTTCTATCGTCTGTTTTCTACTGCAACTAACATTCCAAGACTGAGGCTAGTTACCTCCCGACCACATGTTTTTTTGTGGTGGTGTTCTGCATCTTGCAAACTTTGTACAAAACTCCTTCACTAGAATACCAGTAACGATATTATCTGAAGGTATGCTATATTACCTAATACTTCAAAAAGAATATGAAGTTCAATTATAACACTGCTTTACTTACGTAGTTTTATTATATAAAATGTAAGAATTTTTATGTAAATTGTAACATTCATAACATATTTACAAAATTTACATTCCCTCATTTAAAATGAACAATCACGCTCGTTCATAAACTATCTATAATAATGTGCGAATTTATAAACGTTAAATCACCAGATAATCGGAAATTAAATGCGGTGATATTAACAGTCTTTAATATTGCTCAGAGCTGGAAATATCTATATGGTATATGATGTTTAGACGATGTGCACGTTTTTCTTTAAAAAGGCAGCATTTTATTGAAAAGCTTGCTTGAAAAACATAAATCACTACAATATGTTTACAAAAAACCGAGAGAATCCTAGTACACAAATTAGACTTCAGGCCAAAAACTTAAGGATGAAGGATTCAGGATTGGGTCAAATATCTCGGGCGGCGAGAATGTTGGATGCTGGGTGATATTGACATCAGGTGACCTCAAAAATTTACAATTACCTCATACAAAAACACAAAAAAAAAATGTATAAAATAAAGGATTTTCTTTGAGAAGAGCTAAATAATCTGGAATTACGTTACAGTAGCGTGTTGATCATAGTTGTGTTTGATCCTTCTAGTATTTGTAACAGGGAAGTTGAAGGTACATGGTCGTTGAGAAGTCGAACAGTTTCTTACAAAGACGCTTCTACACCTAAATCCATATTACACTTGCATAAATATACATTATTATGCATGTTGTTGCTCCCTTTTTTGTACTCTACTACAGTTATGATTTTATATGGGCCGCGGTGGCATAGTGGTCAGAATAGTCCCATCCCACCTAGGCCACCCGGGTTCGATTCACGGCGTTGTCACTCCTGAATTTTCGCACAAGGGAAGCGTTCCGGACGATGCCTCTGGTCGGCGGGTTTTCTCAGGGGAGCTCCCGTTTCCCCCGGCTTTACATTCCGACCCTGCTTCATACTCACCTCACATCATCCTAATTGGTTCTGAAGACCTCGATGTTAAAAGCCGTCTAAATTTCTCCACTACACATATAATTTTATATTATAAAATCAATTGTAATATCAAAATATCCAGAAGTGTAACGATTACTGTAGGTGAACCAAATGTCGGGGTTCAGAGAAATTCTGATATGTCTGCCCTGCGACTTCAATAAACTCTTTGACTGAAACAAAATCTTGGGTTAAAATAACTTTTTGAAATTTGTACGAATAAATATTTTAAGATAAATTTTTTTTATTAAAAAGATGGTAAATAATATTATTTTTAATAATTTGTTATTACAATTAAGATATTATCGATAGCGTGTCATCAAACTATAAATTATTGTAAAATTCCAGAACAAGTTGGTTTCTGAGAAATCTTAAACTGGAAGAAAATCACAGCTGCCCGCAAAATGTCGCTGTATGTCGTTACTATTCTGTCACCACTGCAAATCATTCTAGTGACTGATCGACCGACTGTCAATGGACGAACTTACAACTCTTCAAGTTCACAAAACTGACAATATTATTTCCTTTCTGCCACATCATGTGAGGTCATTTGAAATGTGAACAATCACGTTTATCGAGGCTTTTTAAAACGACGACCGATTTGGCACTCAAGTAAAGTGCATCGCATTGGTGGGAATTGTAGCGAAAGACTCCGTATGCAACTACATCCAATCTTGTTACGTTTTCGAGAAGAGAATACGGGAACAAACACACCAAGCGCTAACCTCCTGCGCGTCTGCCTAGTGAAAGAATTTTCTCGAGTCGAAGTAACTTACTTTAGTAAAACTTTACGAGCGTGTACGACGAGTGTCAGACGAGGAGTTTAGTCCGCAGATGCTGAAGCAACTATCTCATAGCTACCATGTGTACTGTGTGAGCAGGGAAAACACCTCCCTTCAGCAGCTTCGCGAGGAAATCCTTCAATACGCCCGTCTCGACAATTGGCCACAAAGCGACACTACTCATGCGCAGTCGGTCCAATTACGTACAAAC
This sequence comes from Clitarchus hookeri, assembly GCA_002778355.1. Lineage (NCBI taxonomy): Eukaryota > Metazoa > Arthropoda > Insecta > Phasmatodea > Phasmatidae > Clitarchus > Clitarchus hookeri. The sequence continues at coordinate 8,004 of NQII01006026.1, read as the reverse complement.
TATCGCCATTCGCACGAATCGGAAGAATGGAGAGGCTCTTAACATTAAGATCTTGAGAGAGAAATGATGGTGAAGTGAGGTGAGTATGGAGTTGCGTCGGAATGTAAGGGTAGGGGAAACGGGAGATACCCGAGAAAAACCGCCAACCAGTGGCATCATCCGGCACGATTCCCACGTGCGAAAATACGGAAGCGACAACGCCGGGAATCGAACACGGTTAATCTTGGTAGGAGTAGGAAGTCGGAAGTTGGAAGAAGTTATTACTTCTCACAGTAAGACGCTTAGACATGTTTATTTCTGACGGCGAAGTGAAAGACTCTCTAAGCTTCACTGTGAACCATCTAGGGAGAAGGGGAAAATAGAATGCCGGTTTTTACAAGATTTCCTGATTCACTGTTAACCTATCGTCACAAATATAAGAAAACGAAGGAGCAAACATCGAATCTAGACCAAGAGCCAGTAAAAACAGTGAATTTATATCGATGAGAATCAGCGTCTCCTTGCCCTAAGAGTCCTCCGCATGGACGTCGTAGTTCGTCACCAGGAGCTCTTGGCATGATTTTTTGAAGCTACATTGAGAAAAAGGTTTTTTGTATAAAACGTAGTTTGTTTGGCGCAAATAAATATTTTTTTTCGTGCAGAGGCACTTAAGTGTGGTGTTGATGAAACCAAATTGTTTTGTGATTCATATTTGGATGCCATAAATTTTAATGTTTGTTTGGTCCAAACTGAAGATTTGTATAGCTATATGTACATTAAATACTTCCGGTTATTAGTGCAAAATACTTAAGGACAAGAAAGTTTCGAAAACGGAACATTCGCGCCCGAACAACAACATCGGCTAACGTGACTGCTATCGGATTGGGAATGTTTCTGAATAGCCTATATATAATTATAATATAAGAAATTAAAGCAAATATTTTTTTTCCAATTTCACTACTTTTTTTATTGTTTCCAGATTAATTTTTTGTACCATTTATACAATTTTAAGCATCGAGAAATATACTGACAAACACTGATACTACACTCTAAATTCGAATAAGTGGAAAAACCACTGATTCACAATGAAATTCAACTACTCGTACCAATGAAAATGGTTCCACTTAGAATCAGTGAAAAACCACTGATGGTTTAGGTGAAAAAAAATGCCAGTGAGTGAATTGGTAACGTGAAACAATTTCATAGATTTAAAAAGTGGCAGCCAACTGCAGTGGCGAATCGAATATTGTTTCTTAGGAATTAAGCCAAATAATTACGAGAAATAAATATATTTACGATAGTGAACTATTTATATTGCGCGATTTTCAGTAATTTAAAAAAGTTGGAAAATTTTCGGGGGTGGCCGGGATTGAACTCACACAACGTGTCGACTTCGCTTTAAGGGCTTAATCTTACCATCTTTAGCATGTTTATTGATAGTTAAGAGAAAATATGTCTTATACTTCTTTATCGAAAGCGTGTAGTTTTAAATTGTATGCCCTCACTTTTCGTTTTTGGTTGAATTGGTACCGTAAGGATTGTTAAAACTAATAGTACATGCGAGTGCACTCTCCTCACCACATTATATGCAATTTAAAACTTCAAACAGAGCGCTGTGATGATTGCATAAACATAAAATGATAGACGTAAAAACTGAATAAAAGGCTGGATGTTCAAATTACTTCGTAAAAAGGAGTTTAGCAAGACGAAACAAATTTTACAAAGTATTTTGTATTGTTTTTATTAGTTTATTCGTTATTATTTCGCTTGATACCGGTTGTTTAACGAACACTTTTTTCACGCTAACTCATCCATCAGAAAAAAAACAGCAAAACACTGAAAAACAATAAAAAATTTGNTATTCGTTATTATTTCGCTTGATACCGGTTGTTTAACGAACACTTTTTTCACGCTAACTCATCCATCAGAAAAAAAAACAGCAAAACACTGAAAAACAATAAAAAATTTGACCGATGAATCAATGGAAAATGTAACTGAATCAATACGTGATGGAAAATAGCAGGTTATTTGAGTCAAAATATTGCTAATAATTGTAAACAATTATGTTAAAACAAACTTTTTTTGTATCTGGAACTATATGTTTCTCTCAGCATAGTGGCACTACCTTGAGAATCTACTGTAGTAGAGTTCTGACGCTAGCCTGCCGCCATCCTTAGAAATCTGTTTAAACTACATATATTCGGTCGGGGCTGGTAAAAACATTCCAACGTCGTCGGCGGGTGCTGCGTCATTAAATTAGACGGATAAATTTTCTAGATGTGTAGTGTCATAATGTTTGCATTATTGCTTTGTTTGTGTCTGAGCGAGACTTTAAGTTATGGAAGGATGAAATTAATAACTGCTAGAAAATATAGCTTCTGTGTTCCAAGGTCAAGATTGGTTCATAGGGTTCAATGTGCTGTTATTTATTTGGTGTATAAATATTTGTATCGTAACGAAGAAACAATATGTCGCGACCTGTTGCGTCCGGAATTCTTCTGATCAGCCATGTAGCGAACCCTGTACAGGAAATTTTCTTGGTAGCGACGCATGTCAGGAGTTTAGAATTGCCATGGACATTTGCAAAGTAAGTCTCAGTCAATTATTCTCGAAGAACTCTTGACTCTGATCGCGTTAGATATATCTCGGCAACTACCATCGTCTATCACCAGAATCAAATACGTTACTGCGTTTTAGACGTGTTATAAGTACGNCCCTGTACAGGAAATTTTCTTGGTAGCGACGCATGTCAGGAGTTTAGAATTGCCATGGACATTTGCAAAGTAAGTCGCAGTCAATTATTCTCGAAGAACTCTTGACTCTGATCGCGTTATATATATCTCGGCAACTACCATCGTCTATCACCAGAATCAAATACGTTACTGCGTTTTAGACGTGTTATAAGTACGNTATATATCTCGGCAACTACCATCGTCTATCACCAGAATCAAATACGTTACTGCGTTTTAGACGTGTTATAAGTACGTTAAAATTTACTTTTTGGTGCGCGCCTTAGCAAATATGCGTTTTGAAAAAATGTAATCGTTTCTTCCTAGAATTAGGGAAGAACGAGTTTATTCTTACAGAAAAAGGGAAGCAGTTCACGTCGGAAGTGTGGTCTTCCGTTCTCATCAAGCCGTCCATTATCTCAGTTCGCCAAACGCAATATAATTTCAGCAGAATTTTTACGAGGGAAATGGGGCGCATTTTGCGGATGTTGCGTTGCTATAAACAGCACAACTGGAAAATCATTTGCATTTCACGCATCCATTGGCCAAATACCAGCTGAGACGCTTCGAGGAGTAAACTCGAAATTTCCAATTACTCATCCCACCGAATAACTCAAATGTTTCGAGGTAAATAAATGCTGGAGAATCAGATAAAGTAAACGAACTACAACAGATAAGGCAACTAAAGGCAGTTCATGACAAAGTGAGCCCTTTTGAAATCAACCTTACAAAAAAGCACTGCTCCTTCCTGCAAATATTTTAACGGGCCCACTAAGTGACTTGCACCCAGTAAAGTTGGTAACGATGGACGAAAACTAGTTCCGTGTCGTAACGTCAAATAAAAAGTTTAAGGTGATCATTTGTGTTAGTTTATATTATTTATTTCTCTTTATGTTTTAACGCACCCAAGTGTAAAAATTAGCATATTGGTAAAATGTTTACTTTTATAATTATTTAACATTTTTAGCTGACCGACGCATGAATAAAGTGATAAGGCCCAATGCAGTGTTAATTTTACAAACCGCGGAAGAATATAAAACGTGCATGTAAGTTGATGTCAAGTCGAGCGTTCAAAAGTGCTTATTTTACCGCGAACAACCTATACTAAAGGAACGCTTGTATCGAGCAGAAGAACAACACAAACAGGATTATCGTATAGTTAAATAACCATACCTTCAATCGTACGAGCATATGTTAGTTAGAGCACATAATATTAGCAGTCAACTATATTAAAAAAACCAGCCAGTTTCTGCCAATCTTCCATGGCCTTGGTCTTGTGCCAGAACTCATTTATCAAAACTACGCAGAGTTTTTGGTTCTAACAGAAGGTAATATTATTGGAATATTTTATGTAATTCATTTGCGGAATTACTAGAAGATTATCGGGATGGAGTTTACCAAGTATGCGGAGCAAACGTAAATAAATTGTAATGGTTAGAACTACAGCAGGTCTTGCGGGGGATGTGAGCCATAAGTAACCTTAGCTACAATGGACTGACTGATTATACTGCTGACCGTAATGGCGTGTTACGAGCCTGGCAATATAGTAAATAGTCCTTGCTAAGTGGCTGCGCTTGAACACTAGCGCTGCTAAAACATATTCGAACAATACTTCGAAGGTATATGGCAGCAAAAACTTTCTTTACAATAGAGACCCCCAGTAAAGCATATTTTCTGTTTTTATATAACTCTGAAGTTTCAAACACTTAAGTTTGCGGGGATCGTCTCAATCCAAACGCAATGTATCACTCCTCGCGGCTATGCTTATCGTAGTGCGGAGTGTAGTAATTACCCACAAGTGATTATAATCGCTTATCCCAATTCTCACTATGTGGTAATTTTTATTCGTACCGCAACACACAATTGCGGTTTTGAAATAAATAAAACATTTCCAAATAAATGTAATTATAAAATAATAAAACAAACTTTCAATTATTATATCCAATAATCTTACACGCTAGGCATTTATGTGAGAAATTGTATAAGAAGTTGAAAGAAATCGTTCAGAAGTTGGCAAGATATGATAAAATGTATTGCCAGCTTCTGAACTGTAGTAAGTTTAACTCTTCTAACCGTTACAAAACCAACAAAATTGGCTAGGAGACTTAACTGTAATTCCTTTTTTTTTTTTGTATCTGTAGTGAATGTGTATATGCAAAATCTAAATCTTAAAATGCCAACTGTATATGAAAGGGGAATTATATACCATCATATAAAACTTATACGCTACATTAAAAATCACCAAAGGATGTATGCAGTGCACTTTATGCTGTCACGAATTTTGACATGAATAAGTGTTTAAAATCATTTACATGGGACAAGAGGATAAAAACGGCGATGAAATATTTTCATGGTGATCAGTTCCGACACTATAACTGCATGACTAATAACACGATCGAAACAATTGTAGGTTCGTTTTGTCAACTGTAAGGCTGTGATATGAGTATGACTTCGACTTGACACCGCACATGGACGATGTGAAGGTGGGGGCCCGCGGCTACTCGCTGTCATTTTATGCGTGAGCGAAAATTTCCGGCCAGTATATCTAGATACTCCAGCGTGTTAGCGCGCTGATTCTAGTGCCAAACAAAATATATAGTATTGATTTGTTGATCTGAGTCATCAAACCTAACTTATCGTTAAGTTAATTTCATTTAATTCCCATAACACAAAGAAAATAGGGGATTTCTCAGGGTTTGATATTTGNCATCAAACCTAACTTATCGTTAAGTTAATTTCATTTAATTCCCATAACACAAAGAAAATAGGGGATTTCTCAGGGTTTGATATTTGTTTGTAATTCCAAGGCTTGCGACCCATGAATAACAATATCTGAACACGAATATCGCTAACTCAGGTCGAATCCACCTTATTGCGCCCAGAATTCCTGAGTTTGCGGTGGATGAGCGGTTAGACTACTCGTCTACCACCAAGGCGAACTGGGTTCAACCGGTCGGGTCACTCCGGATTTTCGCAAGTGGGTACCGTGTCGAATGATGCCGTTGATCGCCGGGTATTTTCAGGGATCCCCGTTTCCCCCATACCAGCATTCTGGCACTGCTCCATTCTCTAAAACTCGTTGTGAAGAGTCGCCCAAATCTCTCAACTCAAACCAGGATTCCTGACGGCCATCTCATACTTTCCGTTTAGAGCCCAATCTAACGTTCGGCAAAGATCACATTTAATGAATGTGACAAGGTTCTTATGACTACCGCACTCAAAACTACTCAACAATCAGTGAAATACGATTTCCACCTATTCATTGGTGATAATTAGATTATTTACACAATTTCTTATTGACAGCAAGCTCAACGATATTACCACTCCTGTAATCCGAAAACTACAGCGTCAGACCAATGTTGAGAATTATGAATAATGTCACAACCTAGTCGGGCAATGGTTACAAGTGACAGATTCCATGAAAATCAAATCAAAACATAGATGTAAGTGATCAATCACCTCGCTGAAACAANATGGTTACAAGTGACAGATTCCATGAAAATCAAATCAAAACATAGATGTAAGTGATCAATCACCTCGCTGAAACAAGAGCCAGGATAAATCCGAAGATACCACCCACAACACGAAACAATGTCTTAAATGAGGTAACAAGTAATTTAAAGTACCTATTTTTTTTCCAAATAATCAGCTATATTATCTTCTGCTGAATTTTTGTTGTACAAAGTATGTGTAGAAGAGAGGTGTGAATAGGTGAACACATCAGGTGACTATGAAGTTGAAACTGTTCTGAGACGTAAGTATCCCATGTGGTTAGTTGGTGCAGTATCGTAAACGTGAAGGCATGTTTGTTTGTGACTCGCTGAGCGATTGCTGAACTGGTGCGATACAGAGAGTTTCATATCCACCTTCGTGCACCAACTGGGATATTTTTTATTTGACATGTATGCGAAGTTTTGAATGAAATGTTTTGACAGTTTCCTAAGTGGATTATTAAAACGTAGTTAACTGATCTGCAAATTTTTTGCCATGAATTCTAAGTGATATATAATCATGTAACATAAAACATACACTGTCTTCTGTCGTTTCTTTGTCGATGAGCTACTACTAATAGAATATTCCTCATCTGGGAGTTTTTTCAGGATATGCTTTACTTCTGTAATTACAGAGTCATAAGCAGATACACTAAATATCCAGAACGTCATTACTGTTTCCAGTATCAGCGCCTGCATCGTGCAGTGGAGAGTTGGGTAAAGCATGGCATTTTTTTATGATATTATATGGACCAAATTATTAGCCAATGTATTACCTATGCTCAAAATAGATGACTGGAAACGGTATAAAGCAGACTTCAAAAGAAAGTGGCGATGTTAAAATCTAGTTTATTATAATCGTACAATATCCCATGTATTGTTCCGACTAGATTGAAACATATGCATGCCAGAACGCAAACAAATTATTGAAATGGACTGTCAAATATGAAATTTTAATATTATGGCGTTAACCAAAATTTATTATTAGAAATTAAAATTGTTATAACCTTAACTAATTGATGACTACATAAAGTCATATCATCCAGTCTTTAGCTTTTTCCTCAATATCATTCTGAATTAAATCGTACAGAATTTATTCGAGCAACGTTAACAGTGTGCTGTGTATCAAACTATTGGTCTTCAATTATATGCTGCTTTAGTTATGCATTTTTATGATCCTTCGTAATATTTGAAGACAGGCGGTGTTCGGTAGGCGCACAAGTATAAAACATTTCAAATGAACCTTATAAAATAAGAATTGGCAATTTTCTGCGTAACAATTATCATAGGTCAATGATTGTCACTTGTAGTGACAGCGATGGGTGTATTGACGATAAGAGTAAGTGTGAAAGGGATAGCGTGTTACCAGAAGCTACGGTGTGTACGTCGACTATAAACTAAGGTATAGTGCTTTCAGTTCTTTGTGTGCCGTACACACGTTACATTTTAGATCTTCTACTCGTTTCCACGGTGGTAATGAGATTAGCTGTGGTAATAGAAGTTATTTGACGTCTGATACATTACGCCTTCAAAACCGGTATGCGGACCCGGGGAACTCACAGTGTAACTTGGCGTTTGAGCCAACCATCTACAGGAGGTTGGCTCTTTCAACTTGTAATGAAAAGCTACTTCACAGTATACATATTTATATTCATATTTTTGTCATGAGCAGAGTGAACGCCCAGCGGTTGCTCTTTCTTTACAGAGTCTGAACAACACACTGTCTGAGTGGCAATCTGGAGATTTCATTCCGTCAGTAAAGGCGAAACTAAATTTTCATGAAAGATTATTTTTTACAGAGACAA
>NQII01006025.1:80722-137216 GCA_002778355.1 Clitarchus hookeri | reverse complement strand
TAATTTTCCCAAGTGTGATTAGGACATACTTGACCCTGCAGTCATTTTCCTTGTCGGAGGTGATATCTATGTTACCAATTTGGTAACTAATCGCTTCGAAAATTAGACCCAACTATGTCTATAAGTATGCTTGGGGTATAAATCACCAAATGGTAATTTCGACAGTGGGGGGTGATATCTATGTTCCGAATTCGGTAATCTTACACAGTAAGGAGTTTATGACCAAGTATGCTTATGATGAACTTGTTCTTGCGCACATTTTCGTTGTCAGAGGTGATGACTATATTATGAATTTTATATATGTATCTTAAACAGTTCGGTAATTACGATCAAGTATGCTTATAAGTATGCATAGGCCATATTTGACCCTGTGGTCATTTTCCTTGTTGATGTCTGGGTTATGAATTTGGTGACTATTTCTTAAATGGTTCGGAAATTACAGCCAACTATGCTTATAAATGATCATAGGACAAACTTGAACCTGCAGTAATTTTCGTTCTCGGGGAGTGATGTGTATGTTATGAATTTGATGACTTTATGTTAAATGCTTCGGAAATTATAGTCAACTATGCTTATTAAATATGCTTAAGATATACATGGCCCTTTGGTGCTTTTCGTTGTCAAAACCGAGGTGGAATGATAGAGCATGATAAAATGAAAGTAGAATGACAAGAGTATGAGAAAACTAACGTGGAATGCTATAGTCATTAGAGGCGAGACCCTTTCGAGAGCCTCGCGTAGCCAATCAGAGACGAGTCCCTTTCGAGAGCCTCGCATAGTCAATCAGAGACAGTTCGGACATAACGGTCAACTATGCTAATAATTATGAGAAAACCGAGGTGGACTGATAGAGCATGAGACTTGACCCCGCCAAGATGTCAGGTGAAAGGATACCGTAAGGAATATGAGAAAACGCAGGGTGGAATGATAGGGCATGATGGGAGGAGTTGTATGATGGGGCGATGGACTCGAACATTCTTCNGTAATTTTCCCAAGTGTGATTAGGACATACTTGACCCTGCAGTCATTTTCCTTGTCGGAGGTGATATCTATGTTACAAATTTGGTAACTAATCGCTTCGAAAATTAGACCCAACTATGTATATAAGTATGCTTGGGGTATAAATCACCAAATGGTAATTTCGACAGTGGGGGTGATATCTATGTTCCGAATTTGGTAATCTTACACAGTACGGAATTTATGGCCAAGTATGCTTATGATGTACTTGTTTTTGTGCACATTTTCGTTGTCAGGGGTGATGACTTTGTTATAAATTTGGTAACTATATCTTACACAGTATGGAAATTATGGCCAACTATGCTTATAAGTATGCTTAGGACATATTTAACAAAGCAGTCATTTTCCTTGTCAGAGGTGATGACTATATTATGAATTTTATATATGTATCTTAAACAGTTCAGTAATTACGATTAAGTATGCTTATAAGTATGCATAGGCCATATTTGACCCTGTGGTCATTTTCCTTGTTAGGGGTGATGTCTAGGTTATGAATTTGGTGACTATTTCTTAAATGGTTCGGAAATTACAGCCAACTATGATTATAAATGATCATAGGACAAACTTGAACCTGCAGTAATTTTCGTTGTCAAAACTGAGGTGGAATGATAGAGCATGAGAAAATGAAAGTAGAATGACAGAGTATGAGAAAACTAACGTGGAATGCTATAGTCATTAGAGGCGAGACCCTTTCGAGAGCCTCGCGTAGCCAATCAGAGACGAGTCCCTTTCGAGAGCCTCGCATAGTCAATCACGGACAGTTCGGACATAACGGTCAACTTTGCTAATAATTATGAGAAAACCAAGGTGGACTGATAGAGCATGAGACTTGACCCCGCCAAGATGTCAGGTGAAAGGATACTGTAAGGAATAGNCCGTAAGGAATATGAGAAAACGCAGGGTGGAATGATAGGGCATGATGGGAGGAGTTGTATGATGGGGCGATGGACTCGAACATTCTTCAGGCAAGATGGTGCTGGTTTGAAATAATAGAGCATGCTTGTAACTGATTGCACATTCTGGCTTACATTGCACAATTTTCAGCCGGATTCATCCGCATTGTGCAAAAGCCAGCCGGATTGCGCAAGACATATTTTTGAGGGAAATGTTGTCGGTTTTGAGGGAAATTTTGAGGTAAATTCTGGCGATTTTGGTCATTTTTTACGGAAAAAAGGGAAATTCCAAGAGGGAAAAGGGGGAAATGACGTCATCCAAGATGACCGCCGCTCGTTACTCGTCTTCCAGCCCCAGCCCCTGATGCAGAACATACTATTTCTAACTACTCGAGGTGGTGCAGTGGTTAAACTTTAGACTCGCATTCTGGAGGACCTGGGTTCGAATCCTCGTTCGGCCTTCCTGATTTCAGTTTTCCATGAGTTTCTTGAAATCAATACAGGCGAATGCCTTCCCAGCATTTCTTCCTTGTTACTGCTTCTCTGTGCACTTTACTCCGTCTATAATGTCCTCGTTGTCGACGAGACGTTAAGCCCTGCCTACCTGTAAATGTATTTATACGCATATGTGGCAATGCTTTTAAGTAGCCCCACAACAGAAAGTAAGGTCGGCTAACTTAATTAAATACTCTTTGAAATTTATAATTATACTTGGAACCTTAAATTAATATATTCTGCTTGTATATTTAATGCACCGTAATTGTGTTTCACTAATTATAAGTAGTACGAACTATACATATTAATACTTATACATTTACTAGTTAATTTAGGTAGGAATGTTTATCAAAAAATATTTTGGGATTGAACTGTCCCTGTTAAAAAAAAACTGTTTAGCTGTAAGAGAAATAAAAAAGTAACGAAAGATTATTTGCTTCGTCATAATGAGCAAGTGTTCACAGGATGTTAAGGAAGGCGGTTCTATAACGGGACGCTACCGGTCTGTTACTTGTTCTGTAGTCCCCTTACACATAGCAAGGCAGGCTCTTCTTNCGGTTCTATAACGGGACGCTACCGGTCTGTTACTTGTTCTGTAGTCCCCTTACACATAGCAAGGCAGGCTCTTCTTTGAAGGTTTCTTACCAAACCGCCCATTGAATTCTCCAGAGAGGGTCACCGACCCGTAACGGTGCGGGCAGACACAATCTTATCTCAAGGGCTTCATTCAGCCAGTGGTATTATACGCATAAGCTGTGAGGCCGCAGTATGGACCAGGAACACCGTGTCCCGTTATTGTCTTTCTTCTGCAATAATACTGTCTCACTGCGTGTGTTTCATCAGTTGTTACATTTACCCTGTCATTAAATAATGTTATATCAGTACGAAACTTCATACGCAGTGATGCTCCGNTTCATCAGTTGTTACATTTACCCTGTCATTAAATAATGTTATATCAGTACGAAACTTCATACGCAGTGATGCTCCGCCCTCAGTTTCCAGTTGTCCCCTCTCTCTCTCCCGCTCCCTCCCCTTCCTTCACAACCTCGTTTAGGGCCACGGTTGCAAGAAAGATGCGATCGTTTGTCTCATTTCCAGTAGCAGCTCGGCTTCATGGCCACACTCACGACCACATTTATCATGCTCTATAATGTCGTGTGTGTATCCCTGACTGTGAAAGAAAGCGAACATAATCTATTCGTTGTTGCGACTGTCTCCCAAGGCGTGCGTAAACATCGTGTTTTGTTTTCAAAATGAAACTAAATACTTAGACGTTCTGCCTACCAAGCCTGCAGCCTCTGAGTTTAAATGGGGAATCAATGCTAAAGAAATTCCTTCTCAAAGCATATATTTTGAAGATTAATATTTCAGGCAAAATAATATCCTAGCCGGTTTTGTAAGAGAGTGCTACCAAGTTTCAAAATTTAAAAAAAAAATTGTTTTGCGTCAGATTTTATATAAAAATGGTATATTAATTTAATAATATATTAATAATAAAAATTGACAATATTTCTCGACGTTCCAGCATTCATTAAGAAATTTCACGTAGAACATTTTTTTTTGTTTAAAGCAGTTACATTTAGAACTAATGTATTGAGAAGGAATTTTTTTAACATCGATTTCCCATTTAAACTCAGCGGCTGTAGGTTTAGTAGGCAGCGCCCTTAATAATCTCTGAAATTGGACGTTGTTTCTCTCCTAAATTCCTATTTGTTCTTAATTCCATTTTAAGTTGATGATATGTGGCATCATGTAATTATACATATTGTTGCAATTACTCTCAAAACCCAGGTTCGTTACGGTATGGAGGTCTTAATATAATAAAAAAATTAATTAATTATAATTTCCTAATTTTATTTACAATAACTGCAAACTAAATTCCTTCGATATGAATTCTCACAATCAATTGATATCAATTTCTGTTAATAATTAATGAATTTATTCAATACAATCTACAATTACATCAAATAAATTAATATAATACATTAAAAATCAGTCCCAATAGAAAGTGTATCAATACCTATGCAATTGTTTTATAAATTATATGTCTGTATTGGACTGTTCCAAGATTTTCAATAAAATCCGTACTATATGTTCATTCAGCCCCACCTCAGTTTAGTCCAGGTCCCACTAGTCCGCGACGTTCTAGAATTCTTCCAGTGCCCTCATGCCCAGTAGACTTCACTCGTCAGTTATTACACCTATTCGTGCATTCACACGACACACACCTTGACGGCCGTCGCTTCGCAATCTCCCGTCGTCATCCGTCCTCTTCACCGATGTCCCTTCTGCACTACACGTCGCTCGATTACCGCACTCAGAAAATTGGTTTCCACAAAAGGACTGACAACAGTCCAGCTGCGGCTTGTATTTACAGGGTCGTAGGCCATCGCCCTGAAATTTCTCTAAATGCGGCGTTGCGCCGAGGGGCCTAGTTCCCAGAATATTCTCACGCTTCCTCTAAACTCTTCGGCTTCTCCAGTCCAGCAGTGGGGAGGAGGATGGGCTGTGACGCCAGCCAGGTTGTTGCTGTCAATCATTCCCCTCTTTCCCCGGGTGATCGACTGGGTAACGAGCATGTCTGCCTAGTGGTAGGGAGGGTCTATATGGGTCACCCCCTCCCCCCCTCAGAGTCGGACCGCGCATGTAACTCGCGTGCAGTGCGAGCATCAGCATGTAAAAATATTTCAACAAAATCACAAAAAACTGAAATAAAACGTTTTACTAATGCAGTGTGATCTTTCTACGGTAAAAGAATAGCCGAGTATACAAATATTTTTTCCTACAATCATGAATACAGTGTTACTGTATTTAAAAGTTAAATTATTAAATTAGTTTATTTAAAAGCGTAGTTATAATTAACATTTTACAAACATCAAATTTTCGTGAGTATAGACTATCTTTTTGTTTCATGTAAATGGTTTTGAATTCCGAAAGCAAATTTCGTCACGCTAATAATTTTTGTAAAGATAAAAGGAAAAATATTTTTTCGTAGTTAACTTAATTTATTGATGCTACGGTAAGTTTTTATTTTTAAGTCTACAAAAAGATGCCGTGTATGAAGTACACGCTTCCATATTTTCTGGTGTAAATATTTGACAAATTGTCGACGTCGCTTGACGGATACCACATCAGTAGTCGCCAATTCATTGTTCCTCATATAGAGATAATCACTGTGAAGATATATTTTATGGTAGTGTTACAAGTGTCTGGGTGTGGCCAGCTTCGTGTACGATGGAGTTCTTAAATAAAAGATCTATATTTCATTTCCTTATTTATTTTCAATAGTACAAAATACCACTAAAGCTATGCACTCGCTATATATCATTGCTCGGTACATAATAAATCGTGAGTCATTATCTTATTATATAGATCAGCTGAATAACAAAATAAGTCATCTTAACAACACATAGACCCTCTATTTCTCTAAATCGTGTGAGTTCACTCGTCGTACCAGTCTCTCGTGATGTGCCTCTACTTCTACGCCTGGGTGGAACACAAATACTGCGGCTCACGTTCGGCAGCACCTACGTTACGCCCCGCAGTGGCTTCGTGAGCAACGGTTGCCGATAACCACCTTCGCCTGCCGTCGTCCACACACTCGCGACAACTCCTGTCGGTGAAGTAAAGGGCTGTATTTACACCTGCGCTTACCATTTTTAAGATTACGCACGTCGAGGGGTGACTTAATCTAGCGTCAAGGCACTTCTAAAAAGTCGAGACTCTCTCCGACCTTCTCGCAAGTGCAAGGCCCGTTACGTGCGAGCTGTCATCAACATGACAGGTCTCTTTCCATAGCACGTCGTCCCATGCTGGGCCGTGTTCCGTTNCCAAAGAGCACTTCAATGAAACGTATTTACTTTGGATTCACTTTCATTTACTTAGAGAAGTTCAATTCATTACTGTTGTGAAATGAAATAAAATTTTTCCTTTTCAAATATAAAAAAAATGTTTCTTCATGTTTTAATCACCAAACAAAATGTTGCATAAAACGAAGCCATCTGGTGGCGAAACGGAGTTCGCCGGGTTTGCTAGTTGTTTTATAAATTATATGTCTGTATTGGACTGTTCCAAGATTTGCAATAAAATCCGTATTATATGTTCATTCAGCCCCGCCTCAGTTTAGTCCAGGTCCCACTAGTCCGCGACGATCTAGAATTCTTCCAGTGCCCTCATGCGCAGTAGACTTCACTCGTCAGTTATTACACCTATTCGTGCATTCACACCACACACACCTTGACGGCCGTCGCTTCGCAATCTCCCGTCGTCGTCCGTCCTCTTCACCGATGTCCCTTCTTCACTACACGTCGCTCGATTACCGCACTCAGAAAATTGGTTTCCACAAAAGGACTGACAACAGTCCAGCTGTGGCTTGTATTTACAGGGTCGTAGGCCATCGCCCTGAAATTTCTCTAAATGCCGCGTTGCGCCGAGAAGCCTAGTTCCCAGAATATTCTCACGCATCCTCTAAACTCTTCGGCTTCTCCAGTCCAGCAGTGGGGAGGAGGATGGGCTGTGACGCCAGCCAGGTCGTTGCTGTCAATCATTCCCCTCTTTCCCCGGGTGATCGACTGGGTAACGAGCATGTCTGCCTAGTGGTAGGGAGGGTCTATATGGGTCACCCCCTCCCCCCCTCAGAGTCGGACCGCGCATGTAACTCGCGTGCAGTGCGAGCATCAGCATGTAAAAATATTTCAACAAAATCACAAAAAACTGAAATAAAACGTTTTACTAATGCAGTGTGATCTTTCTACGGTAAAAGAATAGCCGAGTATACAAATATTTTTTCCTACAATCATGAATACAGTGTTACTGTATTTAAAAGTTAAATTATTAAATTAGTTTATTTAAAAGCGTAGTTATAATTAACATTTTACAAACATCAAATTTTCGTGAGTATAGACTATCTTTTTGTTTCATGTAAATGGTTTTGAATTCCGAAAGCAAATTTCGTCACGCTAATAATTTTTGTAAAGATAAAAGGAAAAATATTTTTTCGTAGTTAACTTAATTTATTGATGCTACGGTAAGTTTTTATTTTTAAGTCTACAAAAAGATGCCGTGTATGAAGTACACGCTTCCATATTTTCTGGTGTAAATATTTGACAAATTGTCGACGTCGCTTGACGGATACCACATCAGTAGTCGCCAATTCATTGTTCCTCATATAGAGATAATCACTGTGAAGATATATTTTATGGTAGTGTTACAAGTGTCTGGGTGTGGCCAGCTTCGTGTACGATGGAGTTCTTAAATAAAAGATCTATATTTCATTTCCTTATTTATTTTCAATAGTACAAAATACCACTAAAGCTATGCACTCGCTATATATCATTGCTCGGTACATAATAAATCGTGAGTCATTATCTTATTATATAGATCAGCTGAATAACAAAATAAGCCATCTTAACAACACATAGACCCTCTATTTCTCTAAATCGTGTGAGTTCACTCGTCGTACCAGTCTCTCGTGATGTGCCTGTACTTCTACGCCTGGGTGGAACACAAATACTGCGGCTCACGTTCGGCAGCACCTACGTTACGCCCCGCAGTGGCTTCGTGAGCAACGGTTGCCGATAACCACCTTCGCCTGCCGTCGTCCACACACTCGCGACAACTCCTGTCGGTGAAGTAAAGGGCTGTATTTACACCTGCGCTTACCATTTTTAAGATTACGCACGTCGAGGGGTGACTTAATCTAGCGTCAAGGCACTTCTAAAAAGTCGAGACTCTCTCCGACCTTCTCGCAAGTGCAAGGCCCGTTACGTGCGAGCTGTCATCAACATGACAGGTCTCTTTCCATAGCACGTCGTCCCATGCTGGGCCGTGTTCCGTTTCCTGCACTAATGCACCTGCTAGAAAATTTCTGCGACGTTATTTCGTTATTAAATATATTATTGACTGCGCAAGGAAACGGAACAACAATCGTGCGCCTATTTCTCCAATGGTTGTAAATAAAGTATGTAAACGAACTTGGCATACCTCAACTTACTTTGTATACTTAAATATTTGAATATGCATTGGATACATGATATATCTTAACTATACTGAAAACCACAGAAATGCATCTAATAGACAGACACATGCCTACAATAAATACAGGCGCCACTGGAGTTCTTCTAGCTTTTTAAGCTTACTTGATGTACGTTCCCTCCGGCGATTCGCGCCAACGTGACGTCAACACACGAAGCATTTGTGCTCCAGACCACATGCAGTTGATGCTCTAGATTGGCTGTAAGTATAATGACGTATGATGTACACAGATGCGCCTCCATGCAGGTAACTAAACAATTTATTTATGCATTTTGTGCATTGCGATGATAAGGGAATACGGCCCTGGACTCATCTCCTTGCAGTAAGTTGAGTCACTCAGGCTGCTGGCACGGCGACTGGCGCTCGAGATGTAGGTTGGCAAACGGAAAACTGCACCGTGACAGTTCCTTTACGGCTAATACACTACATAATGTTGTTCACAAAACTTTGGTCTTCCTCTTTCAGGTGCGGGAGACGTGGCGGCGTCATTGCGCCATGTTTGTAATGATAAATAATTTCCCCGCATTACTAGCTATTCCTCCCTCATCGACACTGATCAATTTCTTACTTTTTCATTATGTGAATGCCTCCAAAACTTCTTACGACCTTTGGTTTTACTGTATACTGTGAAAAAAAAAAAAGTATTATGTTCATACCAATATTTGGAAATTTTACATTTTGTATGTGTAATTTGTAAAAATAATCACGGTAAGAGAAATTTTACGCTAATGTTCTTAAAAATCCAAAGAGTACTGCAAGTCTCTGGGGAAAATACATGCATTAAGCATAGTGGCAATATGCGTCGTCGTGAAAGGAATAGTTATGTAAAGAATCTTGAGTGTACTAGATATCGCTGCGCAAATTTTGGTCATACATTTACAAGAGATTCCACATTAACAAGGCATCCAGCAGTACGTACATTGTACAAACAGTGCTTGAATGGGAATAAAACCTGTATATCGTTTCTGCGGTCAAACATTTACCGCATTTTCTTATGTGCGGCAGCATGAGACGAAGGTATGTTCCAAGAGTCCTAAATTTAATTTTTATCGTTGTGCACTATGCCATAGTTTGTTTAAGAACGACAATGCACTTTGAAAACATGTGATTATTTGTAATTTTTCGTTAACAGCATCTACTAATTCGAATACGTCTCCGAATTCCTCGCCGCCAGGTACTGTGGAAGAGAATACAAAAACCTCGTCACGTCTGTGTATACTGCGACAAGAAATTNGAATTCCTCGCCGCCAGGTACTGTGGAAGAGAATACAAAAACCTCGTCACGTCTGTGTATACTGCGACAAGAAATTTACTTTAATTCGCAATTTGAGAAGACATAAAAAAATACTTGTTTAAGTAAAACTGTTAGAAATAAACATTGTAGCGTCAAATGTTAGTGTGTGTTTACTGACCGTATGCATCTTGGAAAACATTCGTTGACATGCGAGCAAGGTGTTGGGGTGGAAATCTCGCCAGCTTCTGGTTATCAGTGACGTTTTTGTAGGAAGTATTTTCTTTACGACGTAATATGTTTCGTCACATGAGGAGGAATTGTTCAAAGAACCCGTGAGTGTGATGTACATCGGTGTATGTTGTGTGGTCATTTCTTTACAATAAAGTCTGCATTAGTGAAACATATGCAATTTATCGCATTAGTGTTTGTTTTTTCGTGTGATCTCCACATACTTGTGGGCAATTTGTATGCGAGTTTGTACTTATGTATTCCTATATAGTGTTTAATGTTATAAGAATGTAGGCTAGGCAAATTAGCAAAAATAAGGGAAAGTTTAGGTATAGTCGTAATCGTTGTCATTCCTTATGGTTTTTGGGTCGTTGAACACGAATCTGAGATTTTCTGACAGAATTTTTGCCCAAAACATTGTTTTTTTTTTTTTTGCAAAAAACCTCGAAATTTTGGAACTTTTTTTGGTTTTCTGCCTATATCTTGGGAAATATGCTTTTTTTCGAAACAATTATTCAACTTAAAATTAAAGTAGACACACTTGCTTACATTTGTGTCCCTAATATTTTTTTGTATGACCAATCGTTCCGCCGCTAGAGCGCGCCAAACAATGGGCAAAATTCCCAAAAATTGCAAAAACGCCATATTTCGACTTTCTACGCCCGATGTCCGTGAAAAAACGACTCATGTTATGATAGTTTTGACCATGTATGTTATTGAACTTGATGAAATACACTTAAAATAAATGTTGGGCCCAATTACCACATGTTGAAGCATGGGGTCTTCACAATTAGCCACAATGTACCGTGCTTTAAGTAGAGCTGTTGGTCAAATGTGACCACACACGATGTTTGTTTGTCAGCCCTGCACTTCCCTGCTGCTTCCAGCAATGCAGTGTAGATGGTGTTGTACTCAGAAAAAGGAGCATTAATAAAAGGAAGGCACCCAGTGTACGTTTTCTCAAAGGCGAGGCCCTTGGTAGCTTGTTCCATAAACGCATTCCATCCCGGTGTTATGGACACATATTTGTGTTTGCTGAACAGCCAAAGAATTTCAGCAGCTCAGAGATAGGTGATCTGGGATGTCCCAAACTTGTAGGAGAGGTCTTCATTATTTATTGCCTTCAATCCGTCACCACACTCTTTTGCCTCGAAACGTTTCAAATTAACATAGCCAAATTTTCCAACAACATCTGCAGCTTGTATCCTTGCCATTCTCTGAATTGTTGCATCTGGAGATACAGCAGAAGCTGGGGCAACAGCAAAAATTCCTCCCATGACGTGGAACGTGTTGTATCCATCTATTGTTCGAGTATTAGGATCTGCATTGTCGTATACGAACTGAATAAATCCATATCCTGTTACTTTTTCCTGCGAATGCAGGGTTAATGAAATTTCAAATCATACTGCTTCTGAGTAATTGCAGCAAAACCCCAACGAACTCAAAATATCGATCAACTTCCGGGACCCAAATTTTTTGTAAATAAATACTCCAATTCCTACATGTAAATTTTACAGAAACGAGCGAGGCCTTACAGTACTGATAATACTTTGAGCAATTGCGTGGCATATTTTTCCCCATTTATCAGTATGTTCCCCCTTCTTTCGCTTCACAGTCAAAGTATGCAGAAAATGTTTGAGTGTATCAGGAATGACTGACTCCGCCTCTTCCAGAAAACGGTCTGGATCCGGGTACTCGCTGACATCATAAACCTGCGATCTGACTTCCTCGCAAATTATTTTTGCAGCTGCTTCCACTACACAAAGCTTCTCTTCTGCTTCAGACTTACACTTCTGCTGATACCATGCATCGTTCAGTATCTTCTCCCCAATATTTTTAAAACAAACAACAGTCTTCTTTTTCTTATTGGTCGTGAACATTATATCCTCCCCATATTTCTCTTTAAGTCTGGCC
The DNA here is from genome assembly GCA_002778355.1 of Clitarchus hookeri. NCBI lineage: Eukaryota > Metazoa > Arthropoda > Insecta > Phasmatodea > Phasmatidae > Clitarchus > Clitarchus hookeri. Next base: position 125,402 of record NQII01006025.1, on the reverse strand, counting down.
TTGACTGTTTTTGCATCTGGCACATAGTCTCCTTTTATCTGTTCAATTAGTTCATCTAACGAGAACTGGCATTCATCATTGCTGCTTTCAAGGTATGTGTATATGTATTCCATTGCAACATCAATTTCAAGTGCAAATGGACCACGCCTTCTCGATACTACTTTCGGTTTTCTTACTTTAGCAGACAGTTTTGTACGACAGCTTTTGTGGTATTGCGCATCGTATGCAACCAAGTCGGGAACATGCTCAATCCGGCGAAGTATAGCCCGTCCATATTCATCATTTGCGTCTTGGGCATCCTTCATAATACTGTTTCTCAAGCTTTGAGTTNGCTCAATCCGGCGAAGTATAGCCTGTCCATATTCATAATTTGCGTCTTGGGCATCCTTCATGTTTCTCAAGCTTTGAGTTTTGTCACGAACCAGGTACACAACATCCCTCTCATTTGGGGGTTTTTTGGATTCTGCAGCCAAAAACGCAGCAGTAATTTCCAATCCACGTATGAAACAGTTAGTTCTGAATGAAAAATGAGTGACTGCTGATCGGGTTCGTTGAGCTGTACTGGCGTCTCGTTTTTTCAGGAAAGCAACAATGCATCGATCATCTGTATATGATTTCCTACAATTTTCATGCACTTTGACAGACGTTTGTCCCCTCAAACTACCGCCCTTTCCATCTTCCCTTCTTTTACTGGCTTCAATAAACGATGCAACTCCTTTCTCTTTCACTGTTGCTATTGTCCCTCCATCTTCTAGCGGCAAGTCACAGATAAAACACACCGACATCGCGACGTTCACGTTAGCACGGTAATTCGAACTTGTAAAACCGAACACATATACGAACAGTGGAATATCTGAACATTAACTGACGAGCCGGTGTCTTGGTCGGAGCCCTCAGGGATAAGTACAATGTTCCGGGCAAAAATTCTGTCAGAAAACCTCAGATTCGTGTTCAGCGACCCAAAAACATAAGGAATGACAACGATTACGACTATACCTAAACATTCCGTTAAAGGCCCTTTTTTTTCCTAATTTACCTAGCCTGATGTCATAAATATACCTGTCATGGTCAATTTGTTTTTTATTTTTTTAATGTGTTGTTTGGTTGGTTTGACGTGTGGTAGAAAAAATATAGGATGTTTTTATATTTTATTATTAGTTGGTTTCTAGTTTTTATTGAATTGCTCACACAAGGGCTTTCTGGTTCTGTCGAATGGATATGCACGCACAGCCCCCCTTGGAGGGAATGATGTTTGAGAATGGAGTGAGCTGTTGTTAGTGAGGGTTGGAGGTGTGGCCATTCCTGAACTTGGGGATAGAAAGTGTTTCAAGCAAAGACAGATCAATAAGGTTTAGTGTTCGTAGTAGAATATGTGCACGACTTGTGGAATGCTTGTGTTGTAGGTAGTTGCAATGCATAAACAAATGTTTATATCTTTATACACCTAAGAAGATTGTTACTTAATGTAAATTGTTTGGTTACAGAATTTGTTTTCTGAATTGAATCCCTGCATGCTATATGGATAAATAAAGTATGGTAACAGTAAGTGTTTACTTTTAACATAGAATGGTGCTTTTAATGTTATCAGAAATTTGATTTTTAAAACTTTCTACCTCAACCATGTCTGGAAACCACGGTTTTTATTCGCTACTGTTCTGAGTGAGGTGATACTTTCATTTGGAGTAATATAGTTATGTAATTTATTTTAATGTTAACAAGTGACAACCTAAAAAATTATTTAATAAAGTTTATTTTTTGTTTTTGTGCTTTTATTGAAATACTCCAATTAGGCATGTGTATGGAATTTTAATTGTAGCATTACGTTATCGTTTGCGATGCTTCGACCTTCTTGGTCCTAAATTAACATTGAAATAACTAATTTAATTTTCGGGGTAGGATTCCACACTAATGTACGAGTGTGTCTCGCGAGATGCTATTTTTGCTTCACTGAAAGTTTCGTGCATTCTTCTCCGCTGTGTATAATCCCTTCCACTGCTCGCCAGCTTACAAGTGTCAGGCGATGTGTGCTAGATGCGGAGATGAGTGCGGGAGACACCTCGAGCGGTGCGGTGCGACTGTATTCTTCGCCCTGTCTCACCTACCTTACTAAGAGAGTGTCCTGCTGTGTAAGCTTCGGCTAATGGACAAGGAGTGTCATCTCCCCGCCAAGATTTGCACGCGTCTGCCGGCATTCAATGGAACTATGCTCGCCACTCGTCCTTCCTACCCCCAGCTGCCCGGTGTGGATTCTCTCACNCAAGTGTCAGGCGATGTGTGCTAGATGCGGAGATGAGTGCGGGAGACACCTCGAGCGGTGCGGTGCGACTGTATTCTTCGCCCTGTCTCACCTACCTTACTAAGAGAGTGTCCTGCTGCGTAAGCTTCGGCTAATGGACAAGGAGTGTCATCTCCCCGCCAAGATTTGCACGCCTCTGCCGGCATTCAATGGAACTATGCTCGCCACTCGTCCTTCCTACCCCCAGCTGCCCGGTGTGGATTCTCTCACNGAGACACCTCGAGCGGTGCGGTGCGACTGTATTCTTCGCCCTGTCTCACCTACCTTACTAAGAGAGTGTCCTGCTGTGTAAGCTTCGGCTAATGGACAAGGAGTGTCATCTCCGTGTGGATTCTCTCACATCTGTCGGCATTCAATGAAACTATGCTCGCCACTCGTCCTTCCTACCCCCAGCTGCCCAGTGTGGATTCTCTCACATCTGCTGGTCGACTGAGTCTTCGTGCTGCACAGCGCTTCTGGCAGGAAAAATGCCAACACTCTCGTCCTGTGCCAGGGGATCTTCGCTAGGCGTTCCTGAGCTCCTCGGTATTTGTTCTTGGTTAAAGTATTCCGACACGATATCGGCGTGAATGTGGAGTCATTATTTCAACGTTATTCTTATATTAAAGGTGTTCTTTACAATGAAGATTAAAATTACATCTCTTCAACACAGTAGTTGGCAAAGACTACATGACTTTTTAAATTATTTCCCTCTTATTTATCATTCAAGATGATAGGAGTTTAAACTAAGGTTATTAGTGTTTTATATTCAGTCTGCATCCAGGCTCCGATCTGTTCGGATGTGTACTTCCTTCCTATATGTCTCTAGGTATTTACTCTCGATACACAATTACTTTGAATTATTTTTGGGAGGATGACATAACTCTGTGTTGGAGTTCAGTTTGGTATTGGCTCTGGTAGAGATTGAATGTGTAATTACAAGTACTTGCTCAAATGTAATTACCCCCTGTAATTATACTTTAATTACCTTGTGTGTAGGGGAGAGTCGGGTAGCCCCGGCCGGCGGGTGTCCCCGGCCAGTGTTAGTTTCAAACAATCCCGCCCACATAGGTAAACAAATAACACGCCACAACGACCGCAGCGCCATTTAGCCGTATAATCGAACCAACCCGGACGTGACAGCCGAGCGAACAACACGTTACAATCGTTCATTTACCTGTGCCTATATTGTGGTGTGGGCCGTTTACATTTTGAACTCAGTTATTGTTTATAAAATGTAAGTACTTCACTATGATTTATTGATTATCCTTTAAGATATTGATTCTAGTGTATAAGTTAGGTTAATAATTTAGGTTATCTTTATTGACATTGTTGATATTAAATAAAAACATAGAATGTGGCGGTCGGGTACCACCGGACACGATGTTGTCGGGTAACCCCGGACATTTTTGGATGGATAAATGTTTAGTTATTGTAATGTTAAAGCAAGTGTGTGAAATGTTGTTGTCTTTTGCAGAATCACTTCAAAATTGCCAAAATTCAAGGGAAGAATTACACACAGAGGAAATTGGGTTGAAAATAAAATGAAACAGGCTATGCTATCTGTCCAGGAAAAAACGACATCTGTGAGAGAAGCAGCTGAGAGATATAAGGTGCCTAGAGCAAATAAATTGCTCAAACAGTTGAGCCCTTTTCCTGATTCTTCTAAGAAACGTCTTGCAGTGCGTTCCCGGAAAACACAAAAGAGTGAGATTCTGACATCTTCGCCGTTCAAAAACGCACTGGCAGAGAAAAGGGCTGCAAAAAATAAAAACAAGGCGACAGTTATTAAAATGAAAACAAAAAATAACATCCAAGGTTTGATTCAGTAACAAAGAGATCAGGATACAGAATGCATCATTTGCGGGGAAAAGTTCCAAGAAGATTGGGGCCAGTGTCATAAATGCGAAGACTGGGCGCACGAAGCGTGTGTGGACATTGGCCCTTCGGAGGAATACTACTTTTGTGATGTACGTAAGGCCAAAAAACTGTTTGGTCATCGTTAAATCTATGTCCGGGGCTACCCTCCAAAAATGTATCCACTGGAAATTGAAGCCTGATTTCAAGACTTGATATGAGCTAAGATAATGAACCTATCAGATTGTTACTTAATTATAATTGTGAGATATATGTTGTATTTCCATTCCAGTATAGAAATAAATATTTAATTCTGTTGATTTTCAAAATGTCATAAGTTTTATTTATGTGGCTACCTCTCCCCTATATGGCTTTATTACGATTTACTTACCCTCGACTGGTATCGAACCAAGGACTACCTAAGCACACATTTAATTACCCTCAATAGAATTTGAACCAAGGACTGGGTCAGCATAAATGTATTTAAACTTTATTTACCTTCGCTGAGGATCGAAGCAAGGTCCATCTCAGTATAAATGTAATTATGGGGAGCAGGTCATTTGGCCTAAACAGTTTCATAAATAATTTGGCCAATGTCAGTTGGTATAAAATACCTTAGCCTAAAGTCACTTGGCCTAAAACTATTTAGCCTAAAGTCATTTGGCCTAAAATAACTAAGCCTAAAGTTATGTGGACTAAAATTATTTGACCTTTAGTTACCTAGCCTAAGAGTATTTGGCCTAAAGTCACTTGGCCTAAAATTATATAATTTAAAGTCACTTGGCTTAAAATTATTTAGCTTAAAATCACTTGGCCAAAGTTATTTGGCGTAAAGTCACTTGGCCTAAAATTACTTGGCCTAGTCACTTAGCCTAAAATTATTTCGCCTAAAATTGTACTATTTAAATAAAAACCTCAGTAGTAAGATAAATAGATTAGTTTCTTTCATCGAAGCTAAATGGCACTCGTAGCGAGCAATGTGTCATACTTCAACCAGTCAACAGATGTCAGTACCTTTAGAAAACTAGATAATATTAAATTTGTTAGAAGAGAAGCTTAAAAATTTTGTAAATGTGGTTTATTGACAGACAGCGTTCTGTTAATTTATGTTTTTAAGTGTATGTATCTTTTGATTGTAAATTTATGAATGTGCTAGGTAACCACCGCTGATTCAAATGGAAGTATTGGACCATATAACGTTTGTGCGTTAAAAGTTTTTGGTACAAAATTTTATGAAGTTAGCTACGAATCACAATTTTGATGGTTTTATTACATTAATGCTCTTCATCGCAGTTATTCCAAGACTTTAAATTATTTTATAATGGTATAAAACCCTTCCGTACTAAATGCAGGGTTTTCTAGATTGAAAATGTGGATGTCTAGTTCGTGCTACAATAATTGCAGTAAGAAATAACAATATTAAATTGAACACGCACTTGCCTATAGGGCCTGCTACAACACAACGTAATGGCATGAAACGGCTGCCTGCTAGCAGTAAAAGTGTAAGAAGAATCGTAAAGTTTCAATTTTTTATGAGGTGTACTATGCCAGCCAATAACACGTTTCCAATTATGGGAGCAACGCTAAAAAAACTTGTGGTAGAAGAGTATATAAATTAACTTCGTAGTTGCCTACATTTCTCAATTCCGTTTATTTCCACGAACATTCTGTCCATGCTACGTTTTTATTATGAAGATGATAACGATTTGTTGTAAATTTCGTGTGTTAAGGTCTTGCCAGTTTTAAATTACCCGAATGTCTGTTATAAAAATTAAAACAGTACGAAGTTACTGAGGATTTGTTTGCATTTTTACCACTATAACTATAAATGTCCTTCTGCCCACATAAATAATTTCCTGGGGGAAAAAGAGAGTCTAAAGTTTTCACATATAAAAAAATATATAAAAAAAGCATTATTACATAAGGTTAGCCAACACATTGGTCTTAAATATCCGCGATAACTGTAAAACCTGTAATTTTTCAACCTCGTTTCTGATTGATCGCGGAAGAGTTTCCACACTGGGGTTGCGTAGTGTTAGGTAGTAACTTAACGAAAATAAAGTTACTCAGTAACGAATTACTTTAAAGTAAATTTTTTTGGGTAACTGGTTACATATTTTGCATCATTGTAATTTGTAACTTAACATAGTTACTAATTAATTGTATCAGCCAGAAAAATTAAAGGTACATTCACGTTAGTTTTCGCTTCGCAATAGTTTTATCTAACGTGCAGCGAGAATAGCTGTAGTAGGTGGAACTTCATGAGTCACGGTTTATAGAAGCAGGGGGTCCTCGCTTGACGTCGGTTCACATTCCTAGAATTAGTACTTACCTACGCTGCCATCTGCCCTCTCTCCTTACCGTTAATTTTTTTCTTGCCATGTGAAACCTGAAACTTGAAACTCTGAAGACAGTGAAGAAAAGTGTTTACCATTTCCAAAACTTAAAGATTAATTCTTTGCTATTAAATAAAGAACTACAGCGCAAATGATTAATTAAATGTTTACTATGAGTTAACACATATTTATTTAGATCGAGGGCGTCTTCACCTAACATGAGGAAACAACTGAATTTAAGAAAATGCTCATATAGCGCGCGCGTGTGCACTTAATAAGGTGGTGTTAGAATTGGCAGATTTAGGAAACTAAATGGTTATGTACTTTTATTGATAATTTTCTTGCAAAAAACTAGCGCTATATATTTAATTCTGAAATGTAATAACATCTATGTAGTTCAGGAATAATGTAAATTAGTTAAGTTTACATATAAACATTTAATTTACTTAAAATGTATTTTTGGTTTTTTTTTTAAGATATTAAAATTCTGTGCATTTTTATAATTTCTAAAGAAACCACTACTAACTGAATCGAAACCGAAACCTATAAAATAATTAATAATTGATTAATTATAACAATTATTTAGTCACACCGAACATGTTTTCTTGACTTTTTTTAAACTCTATCGCTAATGTTTTATTTGCTATTACAATAAAATATTCCATATGTATCTACAGTAAAATATATTTTGAAAATATGCAACATTTTGAGGTAGTGCTATAATTTTCAAATTTGGCAAACCAATTTTATGTTTGTCTTTAATTTATACATAATATGATTTCGCATACTACGTGACTACCAGTACTATTTTAATGTTTACGTGTTTAACATTCTGCAAAACATCACCATACGTTGTTGTATTTGCTATCTGCAATTTAAATAACAATTTAGTGTTATTTATTTTACGAATTGCCTATCAGAAATAAAAATGAATTTGATAACACTTTATATGAAAACTATTTATTACCAGCCATTGACAACACAGCATTTCAGTGATTTTGACTTCTTTTAACTACAAAATTATAGGATGTTCACGGTAAACTTAGACTTTTTGAAAGCCCTGCTTAGGATTTACTTATTTTCTCATTTATTATCCTTCAAATATATGTAGCATTTACAGTGCCATAGACCGTCTCTTTATTTCTGCGCCATCCTAGAGAAACTAGTAAAAATTTTAGGAAAGTAAATATGCTCATAATATATAAATTCATGGTCTAAATGTATATAAAACAAAAATAGCATGACTTCAGTAGCCAAAAATGAACATATTGCACTCTCAAAACGTCACGTCTGAGAACTATTTTTAATAATTCACAGGTAACTTAGCTGAAAGCCTGCATAGCAGTGAGTAGCGTAGCATATCTGTCATATTATTATAGTGTTAAATATATAAATGTGTAAATTTAATTTAATCAAAAACACGGTACTTTTGTATTAACCACTGTATGGAACGCTACTTATATATAGTTTTGTGCTTTGGCACTTCGTAAGAGATGCAACAAGTAAGAATGTTGTAGTAAATTATTGTAAAGTAATTTCAATTTTGGAATATACCTTTTTTTTGTTACTGTATTAACTGTTATATATGAATCGTATTTTAAAAACCTCTGTTAATGAGGCCATTTTAATTTTGTCTTGTTTTAAATGTTTTCCTTTTTTGTTCATTAGAAATACTTCAAGTGATGTATCCACTGACAAAATAACACTGTCTAATTTTAAGTATACAGTTAAAATTGATTATCCTTCTTATATTCCTGACACTATTACTACCTAATGTTTGTGTAGTTAAATACACTGTTTGTTCAATACAATATATTAATATTAATATATACATTATTGCAAGATTTTTGTTTATTGGGGTGGCAGATTTATGATAATAGGAAATTATAATAAAGTGTTAGAACAAAATCCTTAAAGCACTGAAAAGTAATTCCGCTGGTGGGAAACACATGCACCATACTATGTCACTGATTGTTAGGGAGGAATAATATAAAAAAACTTTGGTTTTTATATCAGTTCAGTGGTTTTGTAGTTGGAAAATTTCTGTTTTTTTTGACGATATACTTACTAGCTTTATTCTTATTTAAATTGTATTTACAGTATCATGTGTCACACATTCTCAATGACATCATTAATGCTTCGGCATTAATGTATGGGCAGGTTCCACATACTTGATCTTCCTGCAAGAAATATTGGTGGATTTCTTGGACGATCTGCCACTGAACATTCGTGAGCAAATGTGGTACTTTTGGGGAACGATGGATAGGTCGAGGTGGGCCGATTGCTTGGCCGCAACGATCTCAGGATTTAAGTCCTCTCTACTTTTCACGTTAAATCTCTTGTTTATGAGACCCCTGTGGAGTCTGAGGAAGATGTGCTTACACATGTTATGGCTGAGGCAGAAGTTATTCAGCACACACCAGGTATTGTTGAGCGTGTGAATGGGAACATGCTTCGCAGATACAATGTGTGCAATGAACTTTATGGTCACCACATCGAGTAGATCTTGTAGTGCAGGTAGCTGACCTAGGTAAAGCAGGAAATTAGAATTCTTGATTCATGTCGTCCTTTTAGCACCGAAACGATACATTTCCGGTCAAGGGTTCCTCACCAAAACTTTATCTACTAAGTCCCCTGTACAACCCCTAGAAGTGTGTAAGAGGAATTATGAAACAACCTGTATATCTACAATTGGTCTCCTCAGAATTTTGAACTATTTTTGCTTATATTTTGCGAACCATCCATACATGCTTGAGTGATAAAGTATTTATTCACCCTGGACTACTTCTCATAATATTCTGTTATTTGTTAAGTAATTAGCATATATTTCGCAGTTCATTACTAAACTTATTTTCATTTCTCCGATATTAAAATTTTTAAATAATCCCTAGTTCCTACTAGTCGCAATATTTCAAGGAGAATCAATTTAAGAATAGCAGTATGCAGGAAAGCAAACTTCAATTTCATTTGTTCCATATCATCAAGCAGATAGTTTATTCTGTCCATTGCGGGCACTGCCTGCCGTATGGCAGCTGCGAAATTTAAATATTAAATCCCAAGTTAAGGAAATTTCACCTCAGTGCGTTAATTTTAAAGATAGACGTTTCAAACAAAATGTATTCTCCGAGAACTTCTTAGGAGAAGTTCCCTACGAGTGTATATTTTCAGTATAAATAGGCAGTATGCAGTGATATAGAGCTAAATTAAGCAGTGCCGGAGCTCTATCTATTACCCTAAACAAACCACCTGCAAAACACACAGACTCACATTTTGTTAAGAAACCTTTGGCTCAGGATAGTACTCTAAGCTAGTTCATTGAATAGAGTAGAATTTTTCTTTAACATACACCTCTTAAAATAAAACAACTGAAATATTTCACACTGAATGATTATCACATTGTACTGAGATGAATAAATGAGTTCCTTACTCTGGGTTTAAAGACCGTCCTCCATCCCTTACCAAGCCATCTGCCACTACACCAGCACCAGGCTCACTCGCGTAGTAGAGCTGGGCTGCGGNCGTCCTCCATCCCTTACCAAGCCATCTGCCACTACACCAGCACCAGGCTCACTCGCGTAGTAGAGCTGGGCTGCGGCTACTTGCAGCAGCACCACAGTGACGCTCCGGCATCACTACACCACTGCTAGTATGCACTTCTTTGTAAAACATACTTTTTGAAACTTCCTTGCCAACAGGCTATGCATGTTACGGAAACATCTCCGCTCTAGGAAACTTCTCCCAAAAAATCCATCAAGAATACATTTTATTTGAAACATGTATTTTCAAAATTAACGCACTGAAGCAAAATTTCCTTAACGTGGGATTTTCTATTTAAATTTCGCAGCTGCCAGCCGGTAGGCAGTGCCCTTAAAATGTTGTTTATAATATTACCGTTACATGAAATTACTCTTATATCAAAGTATATCGGTTTTTCATGATACTAATGCGTATACCGGTTATATTTATCTACAAATATATGAAACTACGGCTAGTTTCACAAAATGACTTGACGAAGAAAAAATTGTTTTACATATTTCATTTTAACAGACTAAAATATTTTCCGTATAACTCCAAAAGTTCTTACCGTACAATTTACAAAAAAATTTAAAATATGTATTTGTGTAACGTGGCTATATATTAGCGTTAAATTTAAATAATTATTTTGCTTATTGTTATTGTTTGTTTAAAGTGGGGGCGGGGAAACTCATTATGGTAGGGCACATGGGGTAAATAAATATAAATAGGTAGGTTACTGTATAGCTATACATATATATATATATGTAGATATATCAATAAATAAGTTACACTTCCACGTTATGGCCATGTATGAAACCACCTATAAATAGGCAACACGGCTATGACAACATACAATGTAAGTTCACTTTTCCACATAGTCCCCAAGAGACTGTAAACATTTCTCGGAACGGTCAACCAACTTTTCGATTCCGGATGCGTAGACATCTCCTCCAGCGCTATGTAACCACCCGGAGACAGCTGCGTTCACCTCCTCATCGTTGAACCGGTTGCGTAAAGCAATTAAAGAGAAGCGCCGGGGAAAATTGAGCGCCGGTGTGATTTTGTTGCACGATAACGCAACATCTCACACAGCCCACCAAACATCCGAACTGCTGCAGCGATTCAAGTGGGAGGTATGGCAACATCCTCTATACAGTCCAGACTTAGCACCATGCGATTTTTATGTTTTCAGTAAGCTGAAAAAGGATCTCGGTGGACGTCTGTAGAGGCAGCATAGCTCAATATTTCTGCCGGGAACTTCCATGTTCATGCCACGTCGAGTTGCTGCACTTCGCCAGGCAAAAGGAGGTCCGACACGGTATTAGAGGTATCCCATGACTTTTGTCGCCTCGTATATACATAGGTGTACAGGAAATAATTTTAATTACGGGGTAGCATTAACCCAATTACTTTACTGGGAACCACTTTAGTACATGGAAGTAATTGTACTACCTTGCTCAGTATCCGAATTGTGATGAAGTACGACTAGTTATGGCTGTCGGCACAGCACGCCTCTTGTGATGTCCATCTCGGCTGGAGTCAAATGGAGAAAGACGTCTACTGCTGCTCTGCATTACCCTCATATCGGCGTGGCATAACGCAACATGGCTTGATTCCCTTGCTTGTAGAGGGCATTCCTGCTTTCCGAGGATTGGCAATGCGAGTCCCAATTGCGGCAACTGGCTCTCCTAATTTCCTAAACTGACAAACTCACCGACTGGCATGTACACAGGAGCTCGCTCAAAGTTTATTCTTCTGCGAGGGCTTTGATGAATTGAATGCGATAAATTTTAGTGTTCCTTACCTCGCTTGTTGCCTTCGTGCCTTTGTATACTCCACGCGAACTTAGTGTAGTTGACGAGGCATGTTGGCGTAGTGGTAACCCACTGGACTTGCATTTGGAGGAAACCTGGTTCGATTCCCGCTCCGGCTATCTGGAGTTTGGTTTTCCAAGATTTTCCTACATCGCTCTAAGCAAATGTTGGAGCCGTTATTTACTCCATGCCTTGAACACCTCCTTCCGTCATTTCTGCTTCTCTGGATCACTAGTTCTGTTTTTAATGACCTCGCTGTCGATGTTATGTTGGTCATCCCCTTCCTAAATAGTTTATTTATCAAAGTTTAATGGCATTGTTGTTTGAAAACTGGTTTGATACTTAAAAAAGTATTTATAACGTGTTATTATTTTTTTACATTGTTTAATGGCAGAAAATGCTTTACTGAATTAGACTGTAGACAAAAAGGAGAAATAAATTTGCTATTTAAATATCATACGAATCTGATGTCACTCGAAAACTTTCCTTCAAATGAATGCATGCACACATTTCTTCCTGGACTTCATTTTGGATTAAATGATTCGGTGATTTGAAACTTGGTATCGTACCTTTCAATGCAGACATTTTGCCGCCCACATGTGTCACCCCTCTGAAGCAACTCTAATAGCCTGATGCCTGCGACTTGCACAGTCGTTGGCATCATCAGGCAACTGAGGCTCGCCACTTGTTTGAGGGAAGTGCGGGTGACTGTGGAGCCGTGGCCGCATCACAAATCAGTTAGCTTCAGCCAGCATCTGATTCTCCACAAGATCAAAACAAAAGATACATTATAAATTTATCACTTGCCAAAAAAAATAAAACAATTAACATTGAAACATTTGATACGCAAGCCTGTACAAACAATATGTGAAGCGTGTTGGGCTCCTGGCGGCCGTGCGATTAGCACGCAGGTCTTCCACCACTGCGATCCGTGTTCGAAACCCGGAGGGGTAGTCATGGATATACGTTGGGCAGTATGCACAGACTCGCCAACAAGTTAAAGCACCACATCCACTACTTCTAGTGTAGATTGAAAGCGTCACTACATTTCGAATGTTAAGTCCATTTTAGTGTAAGCCTCGTGCTGATTCATGAAGTTTAGTTTGAATGGTTACTAAATTGCGAAGATAAACGAGCTTGCACAAACTTAATGACGTCAGTTGATCTCAGACAATAGGAAATGCCTGAAACTATGATGATGTTTTTTCTCGTATGAAATAAAATGTGGTGTCAGTTTCCAAACAAAAAATATGTGAATGGCCGTTTATAAATTAATGTGAACACAATTTTATAAACTGATTCATTTGCAAAAACAGGCAACAAATTATATTTAAGCAATATTGTATAGTTTATTACAAAACGACCAGAGTAACACAGCGTATAAATACACTGGAACCGCTACTGTGATATGGAGTGGACGTGACATTATTTTATCCTGGTGGTAACAGAAACGTATGGCTGTTATTTGTTCTAGGCCAAACGGCGGGTACACATAATTATGTTTTAAACTTAATGGAATTCGAACCAAGGACAAATCGAAAACAAACATAATTACACATTAATTACTCTCGATGGGAATCGAACCATGGTTTTGGTCAGTATAAATATATTTATGGTTTCCTTGCCCTCGACGGGATTCGAACCGAGGATTGGTCCGATACAAATGTATTTATAGTTTAATTATCCTCGACGGGAATCGTATCAGATAGTACACCAGTATAGATTTAATTATACTTCACTTACATTGGCGGGAATCGAAACCAACCAAGATGGCGGACGTATAACACAAACATATTAGCGNACTTCACTTACATTGGCGGGAATCGAAACCAACCAAGATGGCGGACGTATAACACAAACATATTAGCGATTCACAGCTCAGTTGTTTTTGAGCAGAGATCGGGGTAGGACATGTACTTAGTGTGTAATTACTGTGTAGTTATTCTCGGTATGTAATTACTCTAGGTACGTGTACTTATTCATTATGCAATTACTCATTATGGAATTACTTACCCCTAATTACATCTAATGACCTTCGATGGGGCTCTAACCCAGGAGTATCTCACCACCCTCGTCAGTTGTTTTTGCCATCGAATGGGTAAACATGTGTAATTACTCTCTCGGTACATGTACTTAGTCTCGGTACATGTACTTACTCTCGGTATATGTAGTTACTCTCGGAACGCACCATTGTTCAATATACAATTACTCATAACGCAATTACTCATTATGCAATTACATCTAATTGTGCGGGTTCCAAACCAAGGACTGACGACTTTCTCGACCCCCCTTACCAAGCCCCAAGCCTCTCGCCCTCCAGAATTCCTTGAAAATTTTCCAAGTCCTGCAAATGTCCACCGAAAGGGTATCCTCACAAGCAAAAGGCCAATCACAGTACACCTCAGAAGAGGTGAGAGAACCCGTCAGCCGACTACAACACACCTCCCTGATGATGGGAGGAGGGGAGGTGATCAGTTTCCCAAGTTAAAGGATGCCTCAAATTAGGTTCTCTCTCTCCAACACCCCTTTACATGTTAAACCAATGGCACTTAGGCCACTAATGACTCCCTAGCATCGTCAAACATACTCGCTCCCCTACTTTTAGTGATTGATTCTCAACAATTTATTTGTGATTTACCACTGAATTTCAATAATGTCACTGCTATAAGTCACTTGTTTCCAGTTAATTTTCTTGATTCGCCGGTCNGAACGGTCAACCAACTTTTCGATTCCGGATGCGTAGACATCTCCTCCAGCGCTATGTAACCACCTGGAGACAGCTGTTTTCACCTCCTCATCGTTGAAACGGTTGCGTAAATCAATTAAAAAGAAGCGCCGGGGAAAATTGAGCGCCAGTGTGATTTTGTTGCACGATAGCGCAACACCTAACACGGCCCGCCAAACATCCGAACTGCTGCAGCGATTCAAGTGGGAGGTATGGCAACATGCTCTATACAGTCCAGACTTAGCACCATGCGATTTTTATGTTTTCAGTAAGCTNGGGAGGTATGGCAACATCCTCTATACAGTCCAGACTTAGCACCATGCGATTTTTATGTTTTCAGTAAGCGAAAAAGGATCTCGGTGGACGACGATTCCGAAACGATGAGGAGGTGAAAGCAGCTGTCTCCGGGTGGTTACATAGCGCTGGAGGAGATGTCTACGCATCCGGAAACGAAAAGATGGTTGGCCGTTCCGAGAAATGTTTACAGTCTCTTGGGGACTATGTGGAAAAGTGAACTTACATTGTATGTTGTCATAGCCGTATTACCTATGTATAGGTGGTTTCATACATGGCCATAACATGGAAGTGTAACTAATTTATTGATTTGCCCTCATATATATATGGCCATATGCACAGAGGTGACAAAAGTCATGGGATAGCAATATGCAAAAAAACAGATGGGAGTAGTATCGCGTACAAAATGTATAATTGGGCAGTGCATTGGTTGGGCTTTCATTTATAGTCAAGTGATTCATGTGAAAAGGTTTCTGACGTGATGATGGCCGCACGACGGGAATTAACAGACTTTGAACGCGGAATGGTAGTTGGAGCTAGACGCATGGGACATTCCATTTCGGAAATGGTTAAGGAATTCAACATTCCGAGATCCACAGTGTCAAGAGTGTGCCGAGAATACCTAATTCAGGCATAATATCCCACCATGGACAACGCAGTGGACGACCACCTGCACTTAATGATCGAGACCAACGACGTGTGCGCAGAATGGTCAGTGTTAAGAGACAAGCAACACTGCGTGAAATAACCGCAGGAATCNACCCTAGACGACTGGAAAACCGTGGCTTGGTCAGATGAGTCCCGAATTCAGTTGGTAAGAGCTGATGGTAGGGTTCTAGTGAGCCGCAGACCCCACGAATCCATGGACCCAAGTTGTCAACAAGGAACTGTGCAAGCTGATGGTGGCTCCATAATGGTTTGGCTGTTTTTACATGGTCCAACTGAACCGATAATTGACTGGAAAGGGTTATGTTCATCTACTTGGAGACCACTTGCAGTCATTCATGGACTTCATGTACCCAAACAACGATGGAATGTTTATGGATGACAATTGGTCATGTCACCGGGCCACAACTGTTCACGATTTGTTTTAATNTCATTCATGGACTTCATGTACCCAAACAACGATGGAATGTTTATGGATGACAATTGGTCATGTCACCGGGCCACAACTGTTCACGATTTGTTTTAATAACATTCTGAACAATTCCAGCGAATGATTTGGCCACCAAGATCGCCCGACATGAATCCCATCGAACATTTATGGGACATAATCGAGAAGTCAGTTCGTGAGCAAACTTCTGCACCGGCAACATTTTCGCAATTGTGGACATCTGTAGAGTCAGCATGGCTCAATATTTCTGCCGGGAACTTCCATGTTCATGCCACGTCAAGTTGCTGCACTTCTCCTAGCAAAAGGAGGTCCGACACGATATTAGAGGTATCCCATGACTTTTGTCGCCTCAGTGTATATACATAGATGTACAGGAAATAATTTTAATTACGGGGTAGCATTAACCCAATTACTTTACTGGGAACCACTTTAGTACATGGAAGTAATTGTACTACCTTGCTCAGTATCCGAATTGTGATGAAGTACGACTAGTTATGGCTGTCGGCACAGCACGCCTCTTGTGATGTCCATCTCGGCTGGAGTCAAATGGAGAAAGACGTCTACTGCTGCTCTGCATTACCCTCATATCGGCGTGGCATAACGCAACATGGCTTGATTCCCTTGCTGGTAGAGAGCATTCCTGCTTTCCGAGGATTGGCAATGCGAGTCCCAATTGCGGCAACTGGCTCTCCTAATTGACTAAACTGACAAACTCACCGACTGGCATGTACACAGGAGCTCGCTCAAAGTTTATTCTTCTGCGAGGGCTTTGATGAATTGAATGCAATAAATGTTAGTGTTCCTTACCTCGCTTGTTGCCCTCGTGCCTTTGAATACTCCATGCGAACTTAGTGTAGTTGACGAGGCATGTTAGCGTAGTGGTAACCCACTGGACTTGCATTTGGAGGAAACCTGGTTCGATTCCCGCTCCGGCTATCTGGAGTTTGGTTTTCCAAGATTTTCCTACATCGCTCTAAGCAAATGTTGGAGCAGTTATTTACTCCATGCCTTGAACACCTCCTTCCGTCATTTCTGCTTCTCTGGATCACTAGTTCTGTTTTCAATGACCTCGCTGTCGATGTTATGTTGGTCCTAAATAGTTTATTTATCAAAGTTTAATGGCATTGTTGTTTGAAAACTGGTTTGATACTCTAAAAAGTATTTATAACATGTTATTATTTTTTTACATTGTTTAATGGCAGAAAATGCTTTACTGAATTAGACTGAAGACAAAAAGGAGAAATAAATTTGCTATTTAAATATCATACGAATCTGATGTCACCCGATAACTTTCCTTCAAATAAATGCATGAACACATTTCTTCCTGGACTTCATTTTGGATTAAATGATACGGTGATTTGAAACTTGGTATCGTACCTTTCAATGCAGACATTTTGCCGCCCACATGTGTCACCCCTCTGAAGCAACTCTAATAGCCTGATGCCTACGACTTGTGCAGTCGTTGGCATCATCAGGCAACTGAGGCTCGCTACTTGTTTGAGGGAAGTGCGGGTGACTGTGGAGCCGTGGCCGCATCACAAATCAGTTAGCTTCAGCCAGCATCTGATTCTCCACAAGATCAAAACAAAAGATACATTATAAATTTATCACTTGCCAAAAAAAATAAAACAATTAACATTGAAACATTTGATACGCAAGCCTGTACAAACAATATGTGAAGCGTGTTGGGCTCCTGGCGGCCGTGCGATTAGCACGCCGGTCTCCCACCACTGCGATCCGTGTTCGAAACGCGGAGGGGTAGTCATGGATATACGTTGGGCAGTATGCACAGACTCACCAACAAGTTAAAGCACCACCTCCACTACTTCTAGTGTAGATTGAAAGCGTCACTACATTTCGAATGTTAAGTCCATTTTAGTGTAAGCCTCGTGCTGCTTCATGAAGTTTAGTTTGAATGGTTACTAAATTGCGAAGATAAACGAGCTTGCACAAACTTAATGACGTCACTTGATCTCAGCCTATAGGAAATGCCTGAAACTATGATGATGTTTTTTCTCGTATGAAATAAAATGTGGTGTCAGTTTCCAAACAAAAAATATGTGAATGGCCGTTTATAAATTAATGTGAACAGAATTTTATGAACTGATTCATTTGCAAAAACAGGCAACAAATTATATTTAAGCAATATTCTATAGTTTATTACAAAACGACCAGAGTAACACAGCGCATAAATACACTGGAACCGCTACTGTGATATGGAGTGGACGTGACATTATTTTATCCTGGTGGTAACAGAAACGTATGGCTGTTATTTGTTCTAGGCCAAACGGCGGGTACACATAATTATGTTTTAAACTTAATGGAATTTGAACCAAGGACAAATCGAAAACAAACATAATTACACATTAATTTCTCTCGATGGAAATCGAACCATGGCTTTGGTCAGTATAAATATATTTATGGTTTCGTTGCCCTCGACGGGATTCGAACCGAGGATTGGTCCGATACAAATGTATTTATAGTTTAATTATCCTCGACGGGAATCGTATCAGATAGTACACCAGTATAGATATAATTATACTTCACTTACATTGGCGGGAATCGAAACCAACCAAGATGGCGGACGTATAACACAAACATATTAGCGATTCACAGTTCAGTTGTTTTTGAGCAGAGGTCGGGGTAGGGCATGAACTTAGTGTGTAATCACTGTGTAATTATTCTCGGTATGTAATTACTCTAGGTACTTGTACTTATTCATTATGCAATTACTCATTATGGAATTACTTACCCCTAATTACATCTAATTACCTTCGATGGGGCTCGAACCTAGGAGCATCTCACCACCCTCGTCAGTTGTTTTTGGCATCGAATGGGTAAACATGTGTAATTACTCTCTCGGTACATGTACTTACTCTCGGTATATGTAGTTACTCTCGGAACGCACCATTGCTCAATATACAATTACTCATAATGCAATTACTCATTATGCAATTACATCTAATTGTTCGAGTTCCGAACCAAGGACTGACGACTTTCTCGACCCCCCTTACCAAGCCCCTAGCCTCTCGCCCTCCAGAATTCCTTGAAAAATTTCCAAGTCCTGCAAATGTCCACCGAAAGGGTATCCTCACAAGCAAAAGGCCAATCACAGTACACCTCAGAAGAGGCGAGAGAACCCGTCAGCCGACTACAACACACCTCTCTGATGATGGGAGGAGGGGAGATGATCAGTTTCCCAAGTTAAAGGATGCCTCAAATTAGGTTCTCTCTCTCCAACACCCCTTTACATGTTAAACCAATGGCACTTAGGCCACTAATGACTCCCTAGCATCGTAAAACATACTCGCTCCCCTACTTTTAATGATTGATTCTCAACAATTTATTTGCGATTTACCACTGAATTTCAATAATGTCACTGCTATAAGTCACTTGTTTCCAGTTAATTTTCTTGATTCGCCGGTCNCGATTTACCACTGAATTTCAATAATGTCACTGCTATAAGTCACTTGTTTCCAGTTAATTTTCTTGATTCGCCGGTCAGCAGTAGCTTATTAACTGACTTTCTGTGAACGTTATTTCACTGATTGATAGCAGTTATTCGGATTTAGAGTATACATGAACGACTGTGAACTTAACCTACCGTTCCCTGAAGTCTCGAAATGTTTCCGGTCTTTATTAATTGCAGAAATAACAGAGAAATTAAAAGTTTCAAGTATGCCTCATTAAGTTTTGCGTTCCTGTTAATCTCACCAAAGAGGATGCACGTGTTTTACTAAGAACAGTGACACCTTCCGTTATTTTAGTTGGGACGAGCTAGACAAATCTCTTTACTCCGAAGTGTTGATTTTAAAAAGAGGTTTAGGATAAGATTCATTTTAATGTCATTCCCAAACATCTCCTTATTAGTCAACCAGTGGCAAAATGGAGCATATTTAATATACGAGCTACCGTTAAAACAGCCGTTCGTCAACAAAGTGAGATAGAAGGCAGCAGTTGACAAGTAGCTCAGACGGAAACAAATTCATTATGTAGTGTTTATACCTAGTATATTATACTGTAAGATTTGCAAAAGTCATATAGTTACTTTTTTTTATACCTGTACAGTAGTTTTTGTAATTGTATGTAAGAACCCAAATGTAATTATATTTATGTTGCACAAAAAAAGGACAACTTACCCTTCTGCAGAAATTAGGCCATAGAGAAAAAGGTAACGGTCTACCTCAAACCATTTGTAGAGTCGCAAAGTTTATGACGAATGGCGTGGCGGTTTGTTTGATGCGCTGATAGCTAGTACGAGGCTCTGCGAACGAGTCTTGTGTCTGATTGGCTACTGCGTGCTGCGTGAGATACCAGGCACTGGTTGACGAACTGCGTTTCGACATGTTGTTGGGGAGTGTAGCCATTTTGTTGACGTGTGTGGCTGGAGTTGGCGGAATAAGCTGCTGTTTCACCTCTGTATTCTTAATGGTTCCGCTGCCTGGCGCTTCAACTGCGTTGCAGAGTGTTTGAAATCCTGTGTTTTGACGAAACTATTAAACGTGCCCTCGGCATATTTAACTACGAAAAGACATCATACCCCAGACGAGGACGGAATGGTACTTTAAAGTTATCTCGGACTCTGTAAATATTATTTTAGAGCCATCCAATAAAGTTAAAAAACAGCTTTTTCAGACTACCTTATCACAAAAAAAAAAACTAGTTCTTACACGAGCCAAACTACGGTAGGAGCCTGTGTTGAACTTTGCTACAGGCTTTTCATCAATAACATGGCAGGGCCACCGTTGGCAATCCCATTGGTAACGCAGCACCACGAGAACACTGCACTACAGTTCAGAGCCCAGCGTGTAGCGGCGATGGCGCTCTTGTAGAGCGTGCCAGTGTAACCCTTATAGTCCCGCGCTTCTCGGCCAAAAAAGGAGGAAAACCACGCAGGCAGGCCGGACCCTTATGCATACTGTGCCAAGGTCGTGGTCACTGCGCATGCTATTGTGGGTGGCCATAATTACGGCGCACGCACATTTCCACCCGTAATTATTCAACTCAGTATACCATTGAAATACGACGAACTATAAACTAACCTAAAATAACATAGGCTGTTCACGGTAAACTGAGCACTTTGGGACGCTATGCCTAGGATCTACTTGTGTGCACATTCTCTATTCTTCAAACGTATGGAGCATTAATATTGTCATGGGCCTGATACTTTATTGTCGCGGCGGTGAAGCGAAACAGAATAATTATAAGAAAAAAATCTTTACAGATGTTATTATTCTTCAACTTTTATGCATTAAAAAAAGGATAGATAACAAGATAAATCATTCCAGCAATAACTAATATTTACCTACAAATTTCAATTCAACGTTCAGACATGGAAATAATTTCCCTCCGTCATTACAAACTTAATTGAACTCATGTCAGTCACTCTGCTCATTAAAATATATGCAGGTAAGAGCAGTGACATTTTTTAGAGACTGATTTCATAAGTGCTTACTTTACCGTGGACAGCCTATAGGCGAATACGTTTCACCCACGGCCACGTTCATAAAGTTAGGTCTGACAACTGCTATCTTTTTGCCTGGATGTAACCCGTAGGCTTAGTGAAGCTCGCAGTGGCTTGCGAACTAACAGCGCTAGTGTAGGTTTACAAATCATTTACATTGTTTTAAATGGACGTGTCTGAGTTTTTTGAATATTTTATAATTATCGGCTTTCATTTTTATGTATTTTCTGTGGTAAGAACTGTGGCAGACTGCGATACAACGGAACATTTTCTGAGTTGAATTCATGATAGACAGTATGTGAGAAAAACATTGTACTAGGCGTTAACATAACCCTACCAAACCGGTGCTTATAGATAGAAGCAGGACAGTGAAAAGCCGAAGAAAGTCATATTGCCATGCAAATTCGACTTGAGAATTTGCCTCATACCAGTGCAAATATTTGTAAAAATCAGAATGCTTAAATTAAGAAGACCTATTGTTAAGTCCATACTTGTGAATTTCTACAGGTAAGCCCTATTTCAAATTTTTTTTGGCTTATATTCTCGAATGCTCCCCGGGGCCTTGAATTGGCTGCTGTACATAAATGCACTATTACATTAATTGATTTGCTGAATTTAGGGAAACAAGATAAACTACAATACAAACAATACAAAAATAAATGGGTGAAAACTTATAACATTCAGATAACTAGTGTAAAAACTCGTGAGTTTACAATTCTACTCTGTCACAATCTATACGTTACAGTATCCATGCACAACTGGTAGGAACTTTGTGAAATGGTATTCTAATGAGTTCAACTCAAAGATTCGGTGAGATATTTGCAAAGATCTTAGATGTTGAAATATTTTTGAACTTAAATTCGGTTATTTTAAGTTTAGNAGATTCGGTGAGATATTTGCAAAGATCTTAGATGTTGAAATATTTTTGAACTTAAATTCGGTTATTTTAAGTTTAGTCGAGTTAGTAAAGTAACAAGTGAATGATAATATTTAAATAAAAAATAAAATTGATGATTCCACACCAGCAAATTCTATGTTATGCAATGATATTATTAATTAAAAAAAAGGAACAGTTGGTAGATTAAAGAAAATCGAGACAGGTAATGTTATTGACTCAACAGTAGTGAAATCTGGGACTAAAGTGAATAGTTCAGACGATCCTGTATCTCTTGCTTCCTCTGATGATTGTTCCTATATTNAGATTCGGTGAGATATTTGCAAAGATCTTAGATGTTGAAATATTTTTGAACTTAAATTCGGTTATTTTAAGTTTAGCCGAGTTAGTAAAGTAACAAGTGAATGATAATATTTAAATAAAAAATAAAATTGATGATTCCACACCAGCAAATTCTATGTTATGCAATGATATTATTAATTTAAAAAAAGGAACAGTTGGTAGATTAAAGAAAATCGAGACAGGTAATGTTATTGACTCAACAGTTGTGAAATCTGGGACTAAAGTGAATAGTTCAGACGATCCTGTATCTCTTGCTTCCTCTGATGATTGTTCCTATATTGGTTTTATTTCTGCTAATAAAGCAAATGTCGATATACTGGTTTGTGAGGAAATGGTGCCTGGTGGTCTTACAGGACGAAGATTGATTTAAGACTCTAATTTATAATAACATCATGAGCAAAAGCAGGTAGAGGTTAGGACTAGACTTAAATCATCTGATAATTCAGCAATGTTTTAAAATTCTTATCAAGTTATGAATAAATATAATGTGATTATTGGTAAAAAGTTGTTGAGTGATAATAAGCGTGTGTGTAAAGAGGTTAAATTGGGGGTTTTTTTTTTATCTCAAAACTAGACCCATAGGTTGAAAAAAACTATGTTATAAGTTATTTAGTTAGCAACGTTATAACTGATAATCAGTGTGAAGATGTTGTTTCAAGGTATTCTACTTACAAATATCTAAAGAATGGTGTAAAAGATGGTTCTAAAGAAAAGATTTTAGACCCTGAATTCTGGGTTCAGGGGGTTACTGTGAGATAATATGTACGAAAAAGAAGAAATTTTCAGAATAGGAATTTTTTTAGGAACAAAGCAAGAATAGGTCCCAGTGCAGCTAAACATAACCGTAATTCTATTGCCGAATCGAGAAATGAATTCAACAATTTAACCTTCTTAAGCTGGAATCTTAAGGGTCATATCACTATGTTGGATTTACTTAATAACTTATCCCGTGATAATAATCTTGATATTCTATATACAGTTGAGCATTGGTCGTATTATAAAATTTATCTTTGATATCTTTATTGGGCTATTGTTTGGGAGTTAGTTATTGTAGGTTACCTAATAAGCGCGGTGGTTAAGCTATTTTTAAGAAATAATTTGGAAAGTAAGCCCTTTGATATTATTTATAAATATGCAAGTACTTTTGATTTTGGATTGCGTGGACTTCAGTTGGTTAAATATAAGATTGTTATTATTAATATTTATGGAATGCCTGGAAAGCGCACAGTTATTGAAGATTTTCTGTTCAACCTTCATGTCGTTTTAAGTACTATGACTCCTGCCTATTCTTTGCATAACATTGTCATAGCTGGAGATTTAAACGTAGATATTTGTCTTGTTACTTATGATGCTATTGATTTTAAAAATATTTTAAGTATGTTTGGAACACAACCTGTGATCACTCAACTAACGAGACCTAGTAGTGAGTTAAATTGTGGATTTTGTATCGATCATTTTCTCACAAATATTTATACTGAGCATCTTGATGCTCATGTCATTAAGCGAACTTTATCTAGACAAATTAATAGTTCTGATCTTGTATATTTTTCGTGGCTTTTGAGTGGTATTTATTGGTTGGGTTATTGTAATATTGTTAACACACATTGTGATGTAAACTAATTTTTGTTTATCTTTATTAAAACTCTAAACAAAGCTTATTCATTAACTTATGAAACGACAGGTGTAAGAAAAAATTTGAACGATAATTATTAAGAATCAGGATTTTCCGAAAAACGGCAACATATTCCCTGAAAATGGTTCATATGGACATTACTAATCACACTTAATACTAATTTCATTAATTGATCACGTAATTTGCAGTATATACCATGACATGTGATAGTGAAGAGGGATATGAAGATCGAGGTATTTTTGCCGTAAAACACGTAACATGTATGTATAATATATTTAATTCGGGTTGCTTAACCGTGTTAAATGCGAGAATACCATTGGAAACCAAACTTTAATTCACAAAAATTGATTCACACGATATATTTGTGCCGACGTGCTGACGACCTACATGCATAAACAACGGTAAACAAGCAGTGTCGAAATATTATTTAATCATGTTGAATTTTGCAAGGCTTACCATGTTTAGTTTATATTCACGAGAGGTTTGTACTAACTTACGTAACGTGGAAGTATCTAATATTATGTATATCATACAAAAAGGCGTTCGCAGGCTTTGTGCCGTTTACGTGTACCGCTATGATATGTTACTGAAACATGCATTTAGACAGGAAACAAATGCGCATCGATGTTGGTGTTACGGTTGAAATTTTACCTATTTCACGTGGCTGTTGTATTCTGGGAGTGTGCGAAAGTTCAGTAAACCGTGTAATTAGACCGTGTGAAGGACTGTGATTTAGGAGTGCTATTAAGCGTGTTTAGTTGCGATTATTTCCATTTGATGTGTTATATCTAATTAGTGTGCTAAAATACCAGTGTTTCTTTGCAATTATTTGCATATGAAGTATTAAAATATACTAATTTNTACGGTTGAAATTTTACCTATTTCACGTGGCTGTTGTATTCTGGGAGTGTGCGAAAGTTCAGTAAACCGTGTAATTATACCGTGTGAAGGACTGTGATTTAGGAGTGCTATTAAGCGTGTTTAGTTGCGATTATTTCCATTTGATGTGTTATATCTAATTAGTGTGCTAAAATACCAGTGTTTCTTTGCAATTATTTGCATATGAAGTATTAAAATATACTAATTATTGTGCGTACAAACGAGTGTTTGTGGAGTTTGGACAAATTCAATAGTAGTTAACGTGTCCTTTCAGCTGCAGATCACCAAAAAGCTATATTCGCCGCTTACATGTGTGAGCAACATAATTTATAGTAGAGTTTTTGCATAGAAAGTAAGTGTAGTGAATTGTACTGTGTCGTATTGCACGTTAGTGTGGTAATTAAAGGGCTTACTTACTGCTGCCGCCTAGCCGTGTCAAATGCACAAGTCATAATCAAATCAAACCCAACTTCACGATAGGTTGAAGTTTTAACTGTGATCCTGCATAAATTATTTTGACGCGTAGCCCCCTCGCACTGAAAAGTACTGTTCAAGCGTAGCCAACCACTACGCACCGAGCCAGCAGCAAACAGTGATTCAAGGTACGCCAGCTGTCTTCCGTAGGTATCGAGCGTGAAGCACTAGTGTATTCGCGAAGCTTGGAGTTTGCCGTAAAAAAAACCAATACGGCGAGTATGATTACGCACCAAGCCAGCAGCAAACAGTGATTCAAGGCACGCCGGCTGTCTTCCGTAGGTATCGAGGAGTTTGCAGTAGAAACAACAATATGGTGAGTGGGTTAGCGCGTCGGAACACACAAATCCTTTTGTTGTCCAACATTAGTGAAGTTACATGACGTTAGGTTATATCTTCCTGCATTAAGCGTAGCAAAACAAATTTTTTTTACATAAATAATATATCTTACATTAGTGTTTTAGACCACAATTTGCCCGATATTCACATCCCTCCCCACTATCGCGTTAGATAGTATGTACTGCAATAATCGAGATGCCCGCATGAGATTCATGTTCTCTGTGATTAACGATTTACACAATTTTTCGAGAATTTATTTTCTTTAGGAACAAACCTCGATTCTTAACAATTACCGTAGTTCTAGTATATAAAATGGTAAGCATTCCGATTATGCGAATTATCACCCTATTATTATTATTATTTGTACTGTGTCAAAGGTTTTTGAGATCATACTCAATCGACGAATAACTACTTATTTTTAAAGTTATTCGTTGTTTATTAAACTCTCAGTTTGGATTTAGAGCTAATCATAGTACAATCGAAGTAGTTATAGCCTTCTTTCTTAGATGTTCTGAAGGCTTAGAAAATCAGTTAAGTGTTGGTGGCAGATTTTACGATGTTACGAAAGCTTTATCACCTTATATTCTTTTACAGAAAATATCTGTTCATGGGTTTCATGCCTTCAGAATTGTTCTTATGAAATCTTTTGAATGATCGCTATCCAGATGTCTGCATTGATGGCAATATGTCTAAATTTAGTTTGGTCAGTATGGTGTCTCTTAGGGATCGGTGATTTTACCTCTTCTTTTTATTATTTGTATTAATGACCTTCTCTCTTCTGTTTGGGATGAATACACACAAACTTATCTTTTTGCTGATGATTTGGCCCTTTTCGTCTTAGATGATAGTTTAATTCTTAAAATGTTAGTACTATACATGAACTGTGCAATGTCAATAGTCTTAGTATAAATTATAATAAAACTGTTCATATATTTTTTTTACGAAAAGCTGTATAGGTGAAAATTGTACCGAATCCATAAAATTTCTTGGAATTCATCTCGGGCCTGGAATGGACAGGGACATGTTAATTATATTATAAAAAAGGATGTAAACACGTATTTCTCTCCAGGTATTGAAAATGGTAAACTATGGACATATGAATAGCCATTTGGTATATGGCACTTTCCTTTAGGGTAACCATGTTTCAGCTCATAAGCTACTATTGTGACAGAAAAAAAGCAGTTCGCTTGTTCGTTGGAGCTCTAAATAGATCCCATGCCAAACATTTTGTTTATCAAATTAAAANAGAAAAAAAGCAGTTCGCTTGTTCGTTGGAGCTCTAAATAGATCCCATGCCAAACATTTTGTTTATCAAATTAAAAGTTTTAACTTTGCCATCTATGTATGTTATTGAATGTATATTGTATGTTTAAAGATATTAGGTAATTTTAATTGTGTTTGATAACGTACATAAGCATAACACACTGCAAAATGATAATCTCTTTATTAAACGTTATAAATATCCAAGAACTCANTTGATAACGTACATAAGCATAACACACTGCAAAATGATAATCTCTTTATTAAACGTTATAAATATCCAAGAACTCATAAGAGTTTTGAATTTATTGCGTCTACATTATTTAATTTGTTACCACTTGATTCTAGAAAATTGTCTCTTAATCAAACTAAAAAAGGTTAAACATTTTTCATCTAAGAATCCTTTGTATACAGCTAAGGGATTTTTATTTGGATTTAAGCAAATTGTAATATTCATTTTTATATGTTTGTTTCTTCATTGTTATAAATAAATTGCTATTCCTACTATGTATTGAATGACATGACTCATAGCTGTGTAGCTCATAAGTCAAATAAATTCTTTATTCTTGAGTCCAGCTGAAACATAACTGCATAGACGAATTGTCACAGTATGTACTATGAAATGTTATAGAGAGAATAGCTGTGAATATCATGTAAATTGTGAGGTAAANGACGAATTGTCACAGTATGTACTATGAAATGTTATAGAGAGAATAGCTGTGAATATCATGTAAATTGTGAGGTAAAAATCATATTAAGTATCACTATAAATGCTAAAGTCTATACAATATTTAATACATAAAAAAATGATTCCAGTAAGTTCAAGCAAATCTGCAACACTCTTATTCCCAGAATGCAAACAATAGTGTGTGTGTAGAGACCCACCAATTTGCCTGTCTTGCCTCACACGTAGCTGGTGAAAACGCACGAAGCAGGTAAATGGTGCGACCCTTTGCACTCACTAGTGCTCATGCACCGAGAAGTAAGTGGTGCATATTTGTNGACGAATTGTCACAGTATGTACTATGAAATGTTATAGAGAGAATAGCTGTGAATATCATGTAAATTGTGAGGTAAACATCATATTAAGTATCACTATAAATGCTAAAGTCTATACAATATTTAATACATAAAAAAATTATTCCAGTAAGTTTAAGCAAATCTGCAACACTCTTATTCCCAGAATGCAAACAATAGTGTGTGTGTAGAGACCCACCAATTTGCCTGTCTTGCCTCACACGTAGCTGGTGAAAACGTACGAAGCAGGTAAATGGTGCGACCCTTTGCACTCACTAGTGCTCATGCACCGAGAAGTAAGTGGTGCATATTTGTNAAAAAAAAAAAAAAAAAAAAAAAAAAAAAAAAAAAATCTACCACTGTCACCAACATTAGAAACAAAAACACCGAAGAACTCATCTCGCGACAGGATGCAGCGTCATGCGGAGGAAAATAGTACATTCGACCCAAGTATTATTTACAATGAAACAATGTAAGTAACCAACCACTTGTCAGTGTGCAAGTAAATTTATAACCGTATGCCTTTATGGAAAAAACTTCTTTAACATTACATTAAACCTTATTACATTCCTTGCTACCAGTATGTGTTCTAACAGACTGTTGCTACTGAAAATAATTGCTGTCTATGGCCACTTCGGTTACTGTTAGTTACAATTACNATGTGTTCTAACAGACTGTTGCTACTGAAAATAATTGCTGTCTATGGCCACTTCGGTTACTGTTAGTTACAATTACACTTAACACTGTGATTTACTAAATACTTGAAAAGACAAAGCCAAACATTGGTCATAACTCATAATTCAGACACGTGCACAGAACACACTCAATTCTAATGATTCTCAACACCTGACATGCTCGAACTTCCATACACCACATGCAAATAACAAGGCAGTTGTCTTTGGACCATTGGGTTTCACTGTGTATAACTTTATACACTGGAGATAAAAAAAAAACTCGTATAGCCGTGCGTATGCAATTAACAGAGGTATGAAACCAATCAGAGTAACGCGATGCGGTTGACAGCTAGATCGGTTACTGCTGCTACAATGACAGGTTATCAAGATTTACGTAAGTTTGAACGTGGTGTTATAGTCGGCGCACGAGAGATGGGACATAGCATCTCCGAGGTAGCGATAACATTTGGNGAAACCAATCAGAGTAACGCGATGCGGTTGACAGCTAGATCGGTTACTGCTGCTACAATGACAGGTTATCAAGATTTACGTGAGTTTGAACGTGGTGTTATAGTCGGCGCACGAGAGATGGGACATAGCATCTCCGAGGTAGCGATAACATTTGGATGTTCGCGTACAACCATTTCATGAGTGTACCGTGAATATTGGGAATTCGGTAAAACATCACATCTTCGACATTGCTGCGGCCGGAAAAATATCAGGAAATAACGGGAGAAGCGACGACTGGCGAGAATCATTAAAAGTGACAGACGTGCAACCCTTTTTCAAATTGGCGCAGATTGGATTTGTGGACCGCCCTGCAGGATTCATGGTGTGAATTGCCTCCTGCATACCTTCAGATATTATTCGAGTCCATGCCACGTCGTCTTGCGGCACTTCTGTGTGCTTGATGATTGGAAGAGAAGAGGGTGGGGTGGGGGGAGCTACACGATATTAGGCAGTTGTACCAGTTTTTTTGGCTCTTCGGTGTAGATGTCTTCTCTGAGAAACTGGAAAAAGAGTAATAATATGCCCATTTCACTCCCACTTTATATCTGTTTTAGGACTAACTGCATGATCTAAACCTCATCCAACCTATTCCACAAATCCATATGCAATTCTCATCCTTTTCCCAGAAGAAGTTAAATATACAAGGACAGATCCAGTGATATGGTCATTGCATTCTATGTGCATATGATCCACTTTCATTGACTGTACGCATTCTCTTGTATTTCACTCATCAGTGCTAATGTTGAACACATGCTGATATGTAGCAAGATATATGGCATTGCACAGTGAAAAACTATGGTGTACATGTCAAGTTGAAAAGTTATTAGAATCCCATATCTTTAATATTACCTACGCAATTAAAAAAAAAATACCATTCCCAATTTTACCACTTAACTTTAAATTATTTCATCGGAATTTTAATGAAACATTGCAGCTATGTACTGATAGGATCAAAAGTATGATGTAAATAAACTTGTACATTTGACCAGTTGCAACTGCATGTATGATACACTGAGGGAAGTGACAGCGTAAACTAGGAACCTGATAACTGCGTGTTATTTGTTAACAGGATGAAAAAGAAGCAATAAACTGCATCAGTTGGGAAAATGGCTGTATCCCATAAAATCAAACTCGTAGCAGCATTCACCATGTTTCTTACAGCTAGTCGTGAACTAAACCTCTCGTGTAGTATCAGTGACAGTCACTCTGCAATGATACATGCAGGTTCCTTGAAATGTAATAGGAACTTTGGACTGACACCTAAAAAAATAAGGGGGCCGTGGTGGTCTAGTGGTTAGACTACTCGCTTATCGCCTACGCAAACAATGTTCTATTCTCGACGGGGTTATTCCTGGATTTTTGCAGGTGGGAATCGTGCCGGACGATGGTGCCGCTAGCCGGCGGGTTTTCTCGGGGATATCCCGTTTCGTCCGCCCTTGCATTCAAGCATTGCTACATACTCACCACAGTTTATTAATACTGCAAATATATATCTATAAAGTATTCCCTATTCCTTTCATTTTTATAAATTTCCAGATTTCTTCAATTTGTTGTATAGTTCTACTTGGCAGCACTAGATTTAAGATAACTGTAAATTGAGTCTCTGCAAGTTGACACAATATCAAAATACAAGAATCACTAGAATTCACTTTACTCAAAAACTGACAGTACTGTGATAGAGAGAGAACAGATACCTAAGTATAAGAATTATGTTTTGCTTGGTGAATGCTGAGTCACCCATAAAAGGATGTAGTAGCTCTTACCATCGTTTTGATTTCTGAAGGCATTCTGCCCCGATAACTCTTTGGAGGCTCACCGCTCCTGATCTTCGCCGGATAGCATTTCTGCGTTTTACTTAAGAGTGCTCTGGATTACTGACCTCGTTCTCTCAGCGTGACTCGGGGCGCGTTGAACATTCCAGATGGCCAGGGTGAACTATATAAAAGTGTGACAGGCCTCCGAGCCATGGGAGTTGTTGAATGGATGAGTGGTCGAGTTCCAAGCGATAGACGACAAGCGGCGAGAGAAGTGACCAGCAGAAGGGAAATCTGCGACTGCGAGTATCAAGCTGAGAAGAGCGCGGCTGGCAGGTTGGACTGTTGGACTAGATGCGTGAGTAAAATACATTATAAATGATGGCAACAGATAGACTCAACACGTGTTAATAATGAGTATGGGTTAATTGACTGTAGCCAAACAGAGACATTAAAAAGGACGTTAATTAGAGTTGAAATATACATTAAATATTGCGCTCACTGAGAAATAAAAAGCATAAGAGTGGATATAGATAATTTAATGCTGTAAATAATAGCTGTTTGAATAAATAAGAAATCAAATTTATTTCGTTTATTTTTGTTAAAACCTGCATCCCTCACGAACTCAGATACGCCCCTTAGGCGTCCATGTAACGGCATGAAAAAGGTATAAAGACAGTTTTGTATTCTGTTTTATATTGTTCTTTTAACTGTCCATAATTATAGGATAATGTTTAGCTGTTCGCACATGGCTGTCCATACTGTTAGATTATGCTGACCGTAGTGTTTTTACACTGTTCTGAAAGTATTATTACACGATAATTAGCCTATTCTCACCTATGCTATTCTGGGCAGTTCTAGAAACATACTGTTACAAAATCCTTTTATAACTTACTGTCTACAAACACACTGTTACATAATGCTTTTATACTGCCAAGCAATTTCATTATCTGGCACAAACAGCATCAATACAGGTGATGCTCACGGTATGAGGTGGTGTACTTTATTATAGTATTTTAGTACTGTTATTAACAAAAACATGTTTAGTGTGTAAGACTTTTAATATACTTGTATTAAACACAAATCTAGTTAACAATTAATGAGTTTTCGTTACCTTCAAACCATAGCAGTGTTAACTACCTTACAAATTTTTAGCCTAATTTGGAAAGTTAAAGCTTTTGTATGCCAGGAATCAACATTTGAATAAAATATAATTTTATAAACTGAATGAAATCCACTCGGAATCAGAATTTCGATTAAAATTGTTGGTGTGAGACTAGCACTTTTATGTATGTTCTAAATGACAGTGGCATATCAGCTCTTGATTAAAAATTATGCATGCCTATATCACAAGATCTTATTTTTGTTCTGTATATTATTGTATGAAACTACTTGGATGCTGTAAATTCAACTTTTACAAACTCTTGGGAAATATCCTTCTTGTTCCTTACATTTATAATAAGTTGGTGTTTTTCTGCTGTGCTTGGTAGATAAAAGTGAATTTCCATAAAAGTTGTTTCGCATAATTTGCAATTGAGAAATACAACTATAGGAAATATTTCTCTTTCCACAATACCTACTGGAAACCATTTTTCACAATCATTGTAGGCCTACCACTATCCAGTCACTCCCTAAAATCTTGAACTTATGTGATGACCCTAATTTTACACTTACATTTATAATAATATTTTGTTAATATGTTTTGGTTATGATTATGGACATTGTTGAGACAGCTGCACATATGTATATACCTAGTGTAATTTGTGACATTTGTAAATTCGAATCTCTCGCCTTCAACTTGTTGCTGGTGATGGCGCCACTGAAATAGAGTGGGAGTTCACCACGGGAGTTCACGGGTTCATAGGAGTTCACCATGTTTCAGTCAGTTCCGTTCAAAATGGCACCGAGGTGGGCATTGTTTATCATGTGCGGTGTTTTAACTTGGTTGCTTTTATATATTATAGTCCATAAAAACCAAATATTTGTCCTTTCGGGCCGGATAGATGCTGGTTTTATCAACATTTTGTTCATCTACCGCGTAAACAGTGCTTTGTCTTACGTTACGCGCGACCTTTAGTGAACATTTTAGTGAGCCCGGCACATGGTCGCAACGGTGATTTGGAAGCGTGTTTGTGCTTGACAATGGAAGATTTAAAGTTTCACCTTTGTCGTATATATTTTATGGCAGCTTGTAACGTCATGTGCACTCGTGCGCTTTAGCCCTTGTTTATCCTATGAGGGATTGTTGTTTATGTTGGGGTTAGGTTTCGGTAATGCAGTGTTTTGTGTACTTGGCGCCAAACAGCAACTGCACTTCTACCTTTTGTGTTCGGCGACGCTTCTTATTTTCTTCCCATTATTTTGTGGCATTATATCACGGCAGAGATCAAGGCAGCCGTGTTACGTCTCCGTTCGTCCGAAGGCTGACTCACACGAGCACACCATCTTGCAAAACGTGTCGTTAGCGATCCCACGCAACGGAGCTGTTTCGCGCTACCGTATGCGATCTTCCTGCCACCAAATCAAACTTCGAAGCTGATTATCTGACGGTCAGAGTTGCTGCCGAAGGCACGGCCGACTACGACGCAGAGGAGCATGCAGCTCGTCTCGAGAACTTTTACAACAGGTATTACGTCATAATGGCCCTCCTGGAGTCGCTAGATCAGGAACCACCAGGCAATTCATCTACCGCTTCTTCCAGCTGTAAGTCACATGTTCCACTTCCGAAAATAGAGCATCCAACATTTGCTGGAGACCCCAAGTCATGGGTAAATTTCTCAAACCTGTTCTCCACACTCATTTCCGAACACCCCGATTTAACAGCAGTTGAAAAGCTTTCATATCTGAAGTCTTCCCTTCAAGGTTCACCCCTTAGCATGATTCAGGCCCTTCCAATAGCTGATGCAAACTCTGACATTGCGTAGAAGATGCTTATTGATCGGTTTAAAAACAAAAGATTCATTGTTTCTCTCCATGTAGAGTCTTTGCTGGATGCTCCCCTAGTTTCAGTGAATGTCCCACATCATTGCGAAAGTTATTGACTATAATCACCGAAAATGTAACAGCATATGTGGCCCTTGTGATACCTGTACGCCAGTGGGATCTGATACTGTTGCCCATCCTTTGCAAGAAGTTAGAAGTACCTCTCCAGACACTGTGGGAAATTATTTTAGTAATGTGGTTTTGCCGATTTTGGGACATGGTGCCTGGTGTGGGTCTAGAGGACTAGCTCGGCCGGGTCACTGAACCCCACGAGCGTTTCCTACTGCTATGCCATTTAAATAGGGTGGCAGCCATCTTGGATTTGGATTTCGTCTGCATCTTGGATTATACGTTCGTCCACCATTGTGTATTTAGTTTTAATTTCTTTTGTCGCCTGGTAAGTGCGCCACTGGTGTCGACTTATTCGCTCCATCCACCATCTTGTGAATTTCTACTTGTCATTTGTTTTTTCGTCTACCATCTTTGTTTCCAATGTCCACTGCTACATGGCGCCAATTTAGGCAGCCATCCTTGTTTACGATGTCCACTGATATGTATTGCTAGTGTCTTTGTATATTTTTTCATACTGAATTTAAAGTCTAAGTGTTATTTGCCATACATGTGATGTTCGTCTCTGTCATCATGTGTATTTTAATGCAAGGGAAAAAATACTTTGGAGTGAAGGAGCCTCGAACTGCCGAACCTTGGGTTGGTATACATGTGCCTTAGCCGAGTGAGCAATTTTTTTTTGTTTAAAAGTTTACTTTATTGACATATTGACCGATACATTTGCCATTTAACAGAGCGTGTGTGACGTTTGACAGTGTGTGTTTGTGACGCTTTATATTCTCAAGTTAGACCAACTTAATGACAAAATCACAGTACACATGTGCGCCACACGAGGATTGAAAATCTGCTGCGGAGGAACCGAGGCACGAACTCCCGACCCTCCGACTACAAGTAGGCTACTCTGCCCCTGAGGTATGAGGGCAGAGCAGCTATCGAGACATATGACAGTCTGAAGGTTTTAATTAGGTGTATGAAAAGGAATAGTCTTCATTTATTTACTTCTATGCTGGTAAACATTTATTAAATATATATATTTACTAAAAAATAAAAAAATAATGTACAATTTTAGACATTTGGAAAAATCGAACTGACAGTAACTTGTATCCCTATTACACATTCGATTTTTTAATACTATACGCCCTACTGTTAAAATTTTATTAAATCAACCTTTTAATTAAAAGTAAACAAAAAAAAATTTCCATTTAAGAAAGTATTATTTTTAATTACCAGTAACACATACTTCTCAATACCACTAAAACCAAATATAAAATTCAATTATTTCAATACTATTCCTTGAAAAAATTTTATTAATCGGTATTTTATTAAAATAAATTTTTATTCGCCTCTTATAAGAAATAATTTTTATAATTACCGGGAAAATGGAATGTATAGTTTCCCTTAACCCATATATATTTCAGTTTGTATCAGCTCCAAAATTTATTAAATTGGTAATTTTTGCTAAAATATTTTAATTCCTTTAATAAATCTGTTTAGCCTTGTTGTGACCAATGGAGTTTGTGTGTTGCCATTCAGTACCTGGTAACATACTTGCAGCTCAGTCATTGAAACGCAATATATGATCCTCGAGTCTCGCGCCCAGTGATAGAACGAGTTCGTTACATCGGAGGAAGCGCCACTTAGCTTCCGTATACTTGTTATCTGTGACTGGAATTTCCGGTGCTTCGCGTAGGCTATGCCATCCTCCTGCACGCCACCGCCAGCAGCAAATTCTACCACCTCAGCAGATTTCTTCCACGCCCCCTATACCTACTCCACATTCACCCACCCTTCTAACCCCCCACATCCTCTTCTCTGTAGCCCACTGAAGTTATAGATGTACTATTTGGATCACGTATGACACTCATGATCATGATAATGTACGTACTACACGCTACGCTCCAAGTCTTTTTATAATCATAGTTGATCACTATTTGCAAACCATTTGAGCTAGGCTCTTGAAATTCAGTACATAGACAATAGTTAAGACCGAGTTCGATGCGACTGCGGGAGGAGACAAATGCAGACCACGGCAGCTCAAGTGTATTTGGTGTATTAATTGTGGACTAAATTTGAAGTTCTTTAAATTATGGTTTCAAAATTATCATCAACTATGCTTATAAAAGTGCTTACGGATTGATAAATTGTGTAAACATGTTTGGAGCCGTGAGCTTTATCTATGGTTTATATTTATCATTTATAACTATAACAGATAGAAAATGGTGTGTAACCACGCATATATAAATGATTAAGGTGTAAGGTATCGTATCGCCTTTTTGAGGTCGCGAGTGTTACATTTGACATGAATTTGGTGGCTAAATCTCTAATGGATCGTTAGTGGTGAGAAACTTTGCAAATAGGAAAGCTTATAGAATAACGTTACACATAGGCATTATTTTGGCCATACATTATGTCTACATACTGGGTTTCAAGGACACCACCCTAATGGTTTGTAAATTATGACCAAGTATGCTTATAAAAGGGTGTAAGACTTAATATGCTGTACATACATTCTCGAGATCAGAAATGATGCTAAAATATTGAATTTCAGAAACCTAACTTATCACATCGTATCTTTATACTAGTGGTCTTAAATTATGCCAGTGTACTGAATTTCAAGGGCCTAGCTCAAATAGTTTGTAAATTATAGTCAACTATACTTATAAAATGCTGTAGGGCTTATCGCATCACAAATAGTGACCAACCATTTACTTGGGTCGTAACGTACATTATTATGGTCAAGAATTTCATCTGTGATACAAATTTTACATCTATAAATATAGTGGGCTTTACAGGAGAGGATGTGGGTGCAGGAGGATGGCGTATATTCCAGTCACAGAACACACAAGTATACGGAAGCTAAGTGGCGCTTCCTCCGATGTAAGCAAACTCGTTCTATCACTGGGCGCGAGGCTCGAGGAACAGATATTGTGTTTCAATGACTGAGCTGCAAGTATGTTACCAGGTACTAAATGGCAACACACAAACTCCATTGGTCACACCAAGGCTAAACAGATTTACTATGGAAATTATAATGTTTTAATAAAAATTACATATTAATAAATTTTAAAAATACGGTATTAGCAATTGAATGACTGACCGGGTTCTGCTATAATGTATAATTAAAAAAATTCTGAAATCAGTTGAATATAACGATTTTTAAATAAAAATATCGATTTAATAAATTTTGTAGCTAATACAAACTGAAAGATGTATAGGTTAATGTATACAATACTTTATATTTACATGGTAATTACAAAAACAATTTATAATATCATTTTAAAAATAAAATGTTGATATAACAAAAATTTTAATAGCATAATATTAAAAAAATTATATTTTATATTTGGTTTCGTGGTATTAAGCAGAATGTTTTACTGGCAATTAAAAAGAATTCTTTTTCGAATAAAAATATTATTTGTTTGTTTTGAAAATAAAAATATTTATTCAATACAATTTTAAAAGTATTAAAAAATCGAATATATAATTTTGATATAATTGTTTGTTAATTCGATTTTACCAGTAATTAAAAATCACATGTTTAAAATCAAACGTTCTTCTCATGTTTTTTAAATAAAAATATAGATTTAATAAATTTTTATAAGTATATTAGTAAAGAATGGACGAATTTTCTTTTTCATATATGTCAATGAAACCTCCAGACTACCAAATGTCTTGATAGCTCAGTCGGTTAAGACACATGTCTATCAACCCAAAGTTGGGCAGTTCGAGGCTCCTCCACTCCTTTTCACTTACATTAAAATTCACATGATGATAGAGGCAAACACCACATATATGGAAAATAACATTTAGACTTTAAATTCAGGGTGAAAAAACAAATAAACACACTAGTGCTACATAGCAGTGGACATCGGGAACACAGTTGGCTGCCAACACCAGCACCACCTGGCAGAGGACGTTGGAAACAATGAGGGTGGACGAAAAAACAAATGAGAAGTGGAAATTCACAAGAGAGCATATGTGGCGTCGCCATCAGTGGTGCACTCTAGCAAATGACAGTAGAAACGAAAACCAAATCCAAGAAGTTTGTACGAAGGTAACCCAAATTGTAGACGTTTCCATTATCCAATATGGCTGCTAGCCGACTGGAATGACAGAGCAAGAGGAAGGGCTCGTAGGTTTCAGTGACCCAGCCATCAACTGCATACAAAACAAACTTTGATTTTGACGACTTTATAAGAGAAACCATTGCGAGATAATGAAATAGTTTCCTGGGACTGACAATATTTCTGAAGGAAACTGACGAACTCTGACAAAGAAAGCAGAGAGCTGCTGTTCAATGTCAGTAGCGTGGTTTTGTCGATTCTGGGACATGGTGAATGGTGAAGGACTAGGGGACTAGGATCGCAAGTCAATGAGTAGCTCACATCAATCATTATCAAAATTATTTATTTACAGCTCTTCTGCACCAAGTTGTCAGTGTGGTGGTGGCCAACACAGGCTATATCAGTGCCCACAGTTTTTAACATTGACCCCCAAGGAGTGCTATCAGGTCGACAAGTCACATATTCTGTGCTTATATTGTTTTTAATGATCCCACCAGTCCAAGACATGTTCCTCGAAATCAAGTTGTCGTGTTTGTGGTGCCAGGCATCATGCCACAATTCATTTTCCTGAAAACTCTCCTTCACCACCGAGTGATGATACATTGTCTGCATGTCTTGCACCACATTAAGTGTCTCATTAAATGGCATCTCCCCCGGAATGTGTTGCAGGCAACACTTCTACTGTACTGTTGTCTACGGCTCTGATTAACATCCCAAGTGTTGCAGGAGGCTCTCAGACTGACCGAGCCCTCTTGGACACGGCCAGTCAGTCCAGTTTCATCACAGAGGAATGTGCTTGGCATCTTGAACTGGCTCGACATAAAACTTCATTGCCTGTGTATGGACTCTCACAGCCACCTGTGCAAGTAACTAGAGGTATTGTAGAATGCATAATCACACCTGTCGGTGCAGACAACCCTTAACTGAGTTTGACAGCATTTATACTGCCTAAGATTTCTACATCTCTGCCTACAGCTCCCCTCAATGTTAACAGTTGGAGTCATCTGGCTCATGTACATCTTGCTGATCCCTACTTTGGTATATCAGGAAAGGTTGATATTTTGATTAGGGCGGACTTGTTTCTTTGCATGCTTAGTGGACAGACTATTCATGAAGGGAACAACCAACCTACCAGTGGCTATATCCAAAGTTTTTGGTTGGGTGATAGTGAGTAAAATTCCTTCTCCTGTCTGTGAGAGTAGCATTTCTTTGTTCACCCGAATGCTAACACTTGATCATGTTGTTCGCCAGTTTTGGGAGATCGGGAAGATTCTGTTGCCTCACCCTCGCAACTAAGATGTTCTTAAGTGTGAAGAATCCTTTGTGAGCACATGTCGCAGATATGACACTCTACATTATAGTGTAACCTTGCCTTTCAAGGATCCCAGTTCAACTTTTGGGGAATCCTGTGTTCAGGCACTTAATAGATTATGCAGCCTGGAATGCAGACTGCCCAG
Organism: Clitarchus hookeri; assembly: GCA_002778355.1. NCBI lineage: Eukaryota > Metazoa > Arthropoda > Insecta > Phasmatodea > Phasmatidae > Clitarchus > Clitarchus hookeri. Next base: position 85,658 of record NQII01006025.1, on the reverse strand, counting down.
GGATCCACCTCTGCAGGCAGCATATGCAGCCTTTATGGATGACTTTATCGAACAGAGTCACACATCTTTGGTTCCAGAGTTCCAGCTGTCCACAGTATCTTACTACATCCCACACCATGCTGTGCATAAGCATGACAGCACAACTACAAAGTTTCAAGTGTTTTTACTGCCTCTGCTGTTGACAGTAGTGGCCTCTCTTTGAATGACAGGTTGTACACTGGACATAAACGACAGACTAATGCTGTTGACATTCAGCTTCGCTTTAGATTTCAGTCCATAGCCTTCACTGCAGATATGCAGCAAATATATAGGCAAATACTATTCCACAAAGAGGATCGTTATTATCCATGTGTGCTTTGGAGACCACCCCTCTATCATCCTGTCTGTAATTTTAGACTGAATACAGTCACATATCGGTGTCTGCAGGTCTGTACCTTTCCANGTATCTTACTACATCCCACACCATGCTGTGCATAAGCATGACAGCACAACTACAAAGTTACAAGTGTTTTTAATGCCTCTGCTGTTGACAGTAGTGGTATTATTTGAATGACAGGTTGTACACTGGACATAAACGACAGACTCATGTTGTTGACATTCAGCTTCCCTTTAGATTTCAGTCCATAGCCTTCACTGCATATATACAGCAAATGTATAGGCAAATACTATTCCACAAAGAGGATCGTTATTATCCATGTGTGCTTTGGAGACTACCCCTCTATCATCCTGTCTGTAATTTTAGACTGAATACAGTCACATATCGGTGTCTGCAGGTCTGTACCTTTCCATTCTATTATTGCAACACTTGGCAACAGATGTGAGTGATAGTTTCCCAAGGGCAGCTGCAGTGCTCATGTCTGATATATATGTCGATGATGTTGTGTCAGGAGCCTCCAGTGTAGAATGAGCTCTTGATTTTCAGAAAGAATGAAACGACTTGGCCATGGCAGGTGGATTTAATGTACAGAAGTTCGTGAGTAATGAGCCTGCCCTTCTTTCATAGCTTTCATGAGAAATTATTAAGATTAATGCACCCCTCCCTTTGGGCGATGATGGAGGGTTAACGTACCAAATTGAGTATTCTGCTGGATCTTGCTCGGATATTTGACCTGCTTGGTTGGCTGTCCCCATTGTCTTATTTGCCAAGTTTCTGATATAGCATTTGTGGACTATGGATCTGGGTAGGGTTAACAAACCTCCTTATGATGTGCTATGTACTTGGGAACAGTTTTAGACTGGATTTCCGGCTGTCACCACCCTGACAATCCCTCGATTTGTTCCTGGGTGTGAAGATGGAGCTAACCTACAGTTGCATAGCTTCTGAGATGGCCTTGGGAGAGATTATGCATCCGGGGTATACCTTCATGTCATTCCTCCAGATGGCAAAGCAGCAATTCACCTTTTTATTCGCAAATTCAAGGCTGTTCCGATAAAAAAGGTCTCCATACTCCAGTTGGATTTTTGTGGTACCCTGCTTCTAGCGAAAGCTCTGCACAAGTTCTTACTGATGCAGCCTGACAGGTTATCTATCGAGAAAGTCAATGCCTTGACTGACTCAACAGTTGCTCTTTGCTGGATCTCTTCCTTACCCAATTGCTGGAAAACCTCTGTTGTCAATAGGGTGACCCAAATTAAGAACCTTATTCCTGTGACCCTATGGAATCATGTGCCTTCTGATCAAAATCAAGCTAACTGTGCCTCATGTGGCTTAGTTCCCCTAGACCTGATTGAACATCATCGGAGATGGTCAGGACCACTGTGGTTTCAAGAGCCAGCTGAGCAGTGGCCTCCACCTCCTCCTGTTGTCGAGCTGATAACAGAAGAAGAGATGAAGACAGTGATGCTTCATGCAACTGCTCAAGACTGTCTGTTTAGTGACCTGCTGAAAAGGTATTCAAGCTTAAAGAAAATGCAGAGAATTACTGCCTTGTGCATACGATTTGGACAGAACTGTCGCTCAGATCAAAAATCTGTTGGATCTTTCACCCCAGTAGAAGTGCCAAAGGCCCTGATGGTACTGATCAGATCTACTTAGCAAGCTTCCTTTGGAGATGAACTTGTCAGATTAGGTCGCTATTAACTGTGTTCCCCCTCAGTGCAGAAACTAACTCCCTTCATTGACACCCATAGTATTCTCAGTGTGGGGAGCCGATTGATTCAGTCTGATGTGTCATTTCAGGAGAAACATCCTGTTCTTCTCCCAAATAACTGTCGCCTTGCTGAATTGTTGTTAAATAAAATTAATCATGAATTCCTATATCCTGGACCATGTACCATTCAGTCCTTGCTTTTGAAAGAGTTCTTGATCATCAGAGCCTGGAACTTGATACAATACCAACTCGTATTAAATGTTTCATAGCCCAGCCCAAAACTGACACACCAATGATGGCTAGCCTTCCTACCATTAGAGTGCATGAGGCCCAACCGATAATACATACTAGNTTGTTCCTGGGTGTGAAGATGGAGCTAACCTACAGTTGCATAGCTTCTGAGATGGCCTTGGGAGAGATTATGCATCCGGGGTATACCTTCATGTCATTCCTCCAGATGGCAAAGCATCAGTTCACCTTTTTATTCGCAAATTCAAGGTTTTTCCAATAAAAAAGGTCTCCATACTCCAGCTGGATTTTGTGGTGCCCTGCTTCTAGCGAAAGCTCTGCACAAGTTCTTACTGATGCTGTCTGACAGGTTGTCTATCGAGAAAGTCAATGCCTTGACTGACTCAATAGTTGCTCTTCGCTGGATCTCTTCCTTACCCAATTGCTGAAAAACCTCTGTTGTCAATAGGGTGACCCAAATTAAGGACTTTATTCCTGTGGCCCTATGGAATCATGTGCCTTCTTATCAAAATGAAGCTGACTGTGTCTCATGTGGCTTAGTTCCCCTAGACCTGATTGAACATCATCGGAGATGGTCAGGACCACTGTGGTTTCAAGAGCCNTGGAAAACCTCTGTTGTCAATAGGGTGACCCAAATTAAGAACCTTATTCCTGTGACCCTATGGAATCATGTGCCTTCTGATCAAAATCAAGCTAACTGTGCCTCATGTGGCTTAGTTCCCCTAGACCTGATTGAACATCATCGGAGATGGTCAGGACCACTGTGGTTTCAAGAGCCAGATGAGCAGTGGCCTCCACCTCCTCCTGTTGTCAAGCTGATAACAGAAGAAGAGCTGAAGACAGTGATGCTTCATGCAAGTGCTCAAGACTGTCTGTTTAGTGATCTGCTGAAAAGGTATTGAAGCTTAAAGAAAATGCAGAGAATTACTGCCTTGTGCATACGATTTGGACAGAACTGTCGCTCAGATCAAAAATCTGTTGGATCTTTCACCCCAGTAGAAGTGCCAAAGGCCCTGGTGGTACTGATCAGATCTACTTGGCAAGCTTCCTTTGGAGATGGACTTGTCAGATTAGGTCGCTATCAACTGTGTTCCCCCTCAGTGCAGAAACTAACTCCCTTTATCGACACCCATAGGATTCTCAGGGTGGGGAGCCGATTGATTCAGTCTGATGTGTCATTTCAGGAGAAACATCCTGTTCTTCTCCCAAATAACTGTCGCCTTGCTGAATTGTTGTTAAATAAAATTCATCATGAATTCCTATATCCTGGACCATGTACCATTCAGTCCTTGCTTTTGAAAGAGTTCTTGATCATCAGAGCCTGGAACTTGATACAATACCAACTCGTATTAAATGTTTCATAGCCCAGCTCAAAACTGACACACCAATGATGGCTAGCCTTCCTACCATTAGAGTGCATGAGGCCCAACCGATAATACATACTAGAGTGGATTATATAGACCCCATATCAATCACCATGGCCAGACTTAGAAAACCTTGTGTGTTACAAGTGTACACCCGCTTGTTTGTTTCGCCACAAAGGCAGTTCACCCAGAACTTGCATAGGATCTTTCCACAGGAACCTTTAAGCTGCCTTTCGTAGGTTTGTCTCACAGCAAGGACATTGTGCTCACATTTATAGTGATTGCTGCATGAACTTTGTAGGAGCTAGCCATAACTTGTTTGAGGTATGGGAATTCCTAACCATTTGTGACACACTACAAACCTTTGCAGATCAGTTGGCAGACCTCAAGGTGTCTTGGCATTTCAACCCTCCCTCTGTCCCTAATTTTGGTGGTATTATGGAGGCTGGCATTAAGTCCATTAAGTCCGTGCTCATCAGGACAATTGGATCTTATCTGCTCACCTATCAGGATATGTACACTGTGCTGACTCAGATCGCGGCCACTTTGAACTCTCGACCCCTAAGTGCTCTGTCAAGTGACAATAACTATTTGGCAGATATCACTCCAAGCCACTTTTTGACTATGGGACCTCCCCAGATCCTCATTGAAGAAGATGTGTTCCAGACTCTCACGAATATACTTACTCGCTGGACCACACTTCAACAAATTCACCAATCCTTCTGAAAGTGGTGGTATCTTGAGTACCTTAATCAGCTATAGCCCAAGGAGAAATGGACCCAAAGGAAGGATAGCATCGAGAAAGGAATGCCATAGTCTATCTCACTCTTATATTGCAGTTAAGAGTGCATGATACGCGCTGTTTCCAGGTGGCTAGCGATTGTCAACAACCAAGAAGTTATGCTGGGTTGACAGAATAAGTTCTCACATACAAAAATACATAACAAAAATTGTAAAATTTTTTAGTAGTATATAAATATAAAATTGTTTGATTAGCTACCCACTGCAATCTAAGAGTGAGACGTACTATATTGTTCATCAAGGATCCAAACTGGCCCTTTTATGCAGGCGTTTGGGGCGAGTGGTGTAGACATGGCCTGGTGATGATGATTTGGAGCTTGTGGTGAAGGTTCGCACTCAACAGGGAATTGTCACCAGACCTGTTGGGAAACTTTTACCACTCCCCGTCAGTAACACTGAAACTATTATTTTAAGTTAGGGGGGGGGGATGTT
>NQII01006025.1:51244-80698 GCA_002778355.1 Clitarchus hookeri | reverse complement strand
ATTTATAATTTTGAATCTCCCGTCTTCAACTTGTCGCTGGCGATGGCGTTATTGAAGATGGCCTCATTGATGTTCACCAGGTTTTTGTCCGTTCTGCTCAAGATGGCGCCGACGTGAGTATTTTTCATCACGTGTGGTGTTTAACTTGTGCTCTTTTAAATATTACAATCCATAAAACCCAAAATTGGAAAATATGAGGAATTCATGTATAGAAAATAACATGCAAATTTTGAGTCACCTATTGGTGTTATATTTAACAGTATTTGCTTGAAAATCTTTTCCTTCCATTATGAGGACTAAAGAAAGTAATTTGGGGAAAATAAACATTTCATAATTTTAACAATTAGATTTAAGGTTGCAATATTCAACCATGGCATTTTGTAGTTTGTGAATGACTGACTAGAGATCCCCGCCTCCTCCCATTGCCGTGTCACATGACTACGATATGTGGGACATGAAGCGTGCTCACTGAACTCTGCCTTAGTCAATACATAAACTGGCAACTTCTTACCTGAATTGGATTGAATAGTAGTACAATGTATAGCTGTTAGAAGTAGCAATATTTTTTTGTAGCATCATTTCATTAATTTCTACATAATCAAAACCATTTACACTGCAAAACAAATATTTTTCTGGCCAATCACGGCGCGCAAAAGTCACATTTCGTCGTACGCGCAAGTATATTTATACACCTCGGGATTTGCGCAATAGAACAGTGCCAAGTTGCGGTGGTTTTGCCATAAATAAATAAATACTGTTCCTAAGGTTTTGTATCGTTTTCTCGAGTGAAAACAAAACTTTTACACAAAAATATTTCCGTTACGAAAAAAAAAAACTTATATAGTGGTAATGTACGTGTACACAACATGTAAATATTTACTTTAATGTATGTAAACCACAAAAAATCCTGACAGACACCATTAGCAGGGTGTAAGTCAGCTGCTACCCTGGATATAACAATAATTCAAAATTGGGGAGTAGCGGTGGTCGATCAGTGCGTGATAGCGTGAGCCATTGTCTGGGGAAGACTAAACATACGTGTTGTAATTTTTCTGTTCAATTCTTAGGTTTTAGAATAAATAACTATTCTTTTTGTGAACATCTGTACATTTTCATGTTCGTTTCTGAAAATTTACAAACTTCCCATGTTTTCCAAGGTTGTCAAATAAAAAACATTAAAATAATTTCTTTCTTTTTTCCTGAAGTTTCCTGTGTTTTTCTAGCTGTTTTCATCTCCAGAAACCATTTTTTTTGCAATGAAGATCTCGCCAGTTGTGGTGCAAATCTACGTATCTCAAGGTCAGTGCTGAGGATACCCAGTGCCGTGTGATATTGACAGCAACGCATCACGTGTTGAAAAGCAGCGACAGCAACTGTGACTGGACGCGTCTCATTGTTGGCAAGTGTGAGATTCTAGACTTGCAATATGTTGTTGGAAACACACTGACTGTTGGTGCAACAGTCTATTGTGGCTAGTGACATACTGGCACACAGCAGGATGTTGACTGCCGAGTGAGGTCGTGCAGTACAACCATTATCGTTGGCAAATAAATGTATTTTACTTGTGCAACAATCAGCTTGCATCCTATGGCGTGTAAGACTTTCTCCTATATGTTGTTCACAGTAAACTGAGCACTTTTGCAAACCCTGCTTAAGAACTACTTGTATGCACATTGTGTATTCTTCCGCTACATGTAAAATTAGCATTGCCATGGGCCTCATCACTTTATTCAAGCGTCGGTCAAATGAAACTCTGAAACAATTAGAAAAGTAAATATTTTACAAATTTGTTAATTTTTATACTTACATGCATTAAAACAATAGAAAGCAAACGAAATCATATTTTAGTATTCACGAACGTTATCCTAACAGCTTTAATTACACGTGGAACTACTTTACCTCCGTCGTTACCAACTTTGCTGGGCGTATGCCAATATACGAGCCCGTTAAAATAGACGCAGGTAGGGGCAGTGACACTTTCTAAAGGTTGATTTAAAAAGTGCTCAATTAACCGTGGATAGCATAGTTGTGTGCAAGTAGGTCACCATACATCATGCAAAACATGAGTAAACATGGGGTAAAAAATGCAACATTGATACAACCAGCCATGTGAATGAAACACATTTTTAATGTAGCTATCGAAATGTAGACTACTGTAATTGTTAAAAAACCAGAAATACTTTTGTGGCATCTAAAAAAAAAAGATCATTCTTTATATTCTGCATAGTCTAAAACTAATAGGTAATGCATACAGCTGTGATCAGTGATACACACACAAAAAAAAATTGTATATTTTACTTGGAGCCAGCACATTGTAATTCCGTCTCAATATTTGTAGTAATAAGGTGTTATTTAGGGAGAAGACAGGTATTTTTTAGATATTTGTAAGGACATCGTGCTTCTGTTATGTGACATAATTGCCTGCTTTATATTTGAGAAAATTTAAATTTGAAAATATTAACAAAACTGCTTGCCAGTGTAAAAAATTTTTTTCCCAAGAGTCCTTATAACACTTTAGCGTATGATTTTTCTTTTCGCTTTTACATTGTTGTATTTTAAGAATATACATNTACATTTCATAATTTTAACAATTAGATTTAAGGTTGCAATATTCAACCATGGCATTTTGTAGTTTGTGAAGGACTGACTAGAGATCCCCGCCTCCTGACATTGCCGTGTCACATGACTACGATATGTGGGACATGAAGCGTGCTCACTGAACGCTGCCTTAGTCAATACATAAACTGGCAACTTCTTACCTGAATTGGATTGAATAGTAGTACAATATATAGCTGTTAGAAGTAGCAATATTTTATTGTAGCATCATTTCATTAATTTGTACATAATCAAATCTATTTACATTGCAAAACAAATATTTTTCTGGCCGATCACGGCGCGCTAAAGTCACATTTCGTCGTACGCGCAAGTATATTTATACACCTCGGGATTTGCGCAATAGAACAGTGCCAAGTTGCGGTGGTTTTGCCATAAATAAATAAATACTGTTCCTAAGGTTTTGTATCGTTTTCTCGAGTGAAAACAAAACTTTTACACAAAAATATTTCCGTTACGAAAAAAAAAAAATTATATAGTGGTAATGTACGTGTACACAACATGTAAATATTTACTTTAATGTATGTAAACCACAAAACATCCTGGCAGACACCATTAGCAGGGTTTAAGTCAGCTGCTACCCTGGATATAACGATAATTCAAAATTGGGGAGTAGCGGTGGTCGATCAGTGCGTGATAGCGTGAGCCATTGTCTGGGGAAGACTAAACATACGTGTTGTAATTTTTCTGTTCAATTCTTAGGTTTTAGAATAAATAACTATTCTTTTTGTGAACATCTGTACATTTTCATGTTCGTTTCTGAAAATTTACAAATTTCCCATGTTTTCCAAGTTTGTCAAATAAAAAAACATTAAAATAATTTATTTATTTTTTCCTGAAGTTTCCTGCGTTTTTCTAGCTGTTTTCATCTCCAGAAACCATTTTTTTTTTTGCAATGAAGATCTCGCCAGTTGTGGTGCAAATCTACGTATCTCAAGGTCAGTGCTGAGGATACCCAGTGCCGTGTGATATTGACAGCAACGCATCACGTGTTGAAAAGCAGCGACAGCAACTGTGACTGGACGCGTCTCATTGTTGGCAAGTGTGAGATTCTAGACTTGCAATATGTTGTTGTAAACCCACTGACTGTTGGTGCAACAGTCTATTGTGGCTAGTGACATACTGGCACACAGCAGGATGTTGACTGCCGAGTGAGGTCGTGCAGTACAACCATTATCGTTGGCAAATAAATGTATTTTACTTGTGCAACAATCAGCTTGCATCCTATGCCATGTAAGATTTTCTCCTATATGTTGTTCACAGTAAACTCAGCACTTTTGAAAAACCCTGCTTAAGAACTACTTGTATGCACATTGTGTATTCTTCCGCTTCATGTAAAATTAGCATTGCCATGGGTCTGATCACTTTATTCAAGCGTCGGTCAAATGAAACTCTGAAATAATTAGAAAAGTAAATATTTTACAAATTTGTTAATTTTTATACTTACATGCATTAAAACAACATAAAGCAAACGAAATCATATTAGTATTCACGAACGTTATCCTAACAGCTTTAATTACACGTGGAACTACTTTACCTCCGTCGTTACCAACTTTGCTGGGCGTATGCCAATATACGAGCCCGTTAAAATAGACGCAGGTAGGGGCAGTGACACTTTCTAAAGGTTGATTTAAAAAGTGCTCAATTAACCGTGGATAGCATAGTTGTGTGCAAGTAGGTCACCATACATCATGCAAAACATGAGTAAACATGGGGTCAAAAATGCAACATTGATACAAGCAGCCATGTGAATGAAACACATTTTTAATGTAGCTATCGAAATGTAAACTACTGTAATTGTTAAAAAACAAGAAATACTTTTGTGGCATCTAAAAAAAAAAGATCATTCTTTATATTTTGCATAGTCTAACAGTAATAGGTAATGCATACAGCTGTGATCAGTGATACACACCCAAAAAAAAATTGTATATTTTACTTGGAGCCAGCACATTGTAATTCCGTCTCAATATTTGTAGTAAGAAGGTGTTATTTAGGGAGAAGACAGGTATTTTTTAGATATTTGTAAGGACATCGTGCTTCTGTTATGTGACATAATTGCCTGCTTTATATTTGAGAAAATTTAAATTTGAAAATATTAACAAAGCTGCTTGCCAGTGTAAAATTTTTTTTTTCCAAGAGTCCTTATAACACTTTAGCGTATGATTTTTCTTTTCGCTTTTACATTGTTGTATTTTAAGAATATACATTAATTGAGTATAATTTGGCATTGTTTTCATATTTTTTTTGTTGCGTTTAAAATTGGACTAGCTTACGTGTTGCTGGTCCGTTTTGTTGTTAACTGCATGGTTGTTTTTAGTGTTTAACAATATCTTATAATCTGAACTTTTATGTTAGGCATGCTGTAAGCATGGAAATATATTTACCTTTTAAAATTTTATTTCAAGTTACCAGTTACGTAAATGTCATAACACATGAATCTTACTTTTAATTTAAATAATATTTATTTTGGCGTATTTAAACTTTACTACATAAGTTAAAACAATTGTCCCCCCTCCTCCCCCCGCTAAATTAGAGCTGTGTTACAATTATCTGTCACACACACATTCGGTTACTTGCCCATGGTTCCTTCAGAACCTAAAGTTACCCACATTCCCTCGATACTTTTTTGAAGAGGTGGGTATAATTTTGAACGCTCTTCTTCATTTCACAATTTTTAAAAGTTCCAATGCATATGCGACCAAAAACCATTCAACTCAACACATTCTCCTACATTGTCCTTGATTTTGTGTACGAAGAAGTGGCCATCTAATGACAGGAAGAAGCTGCAAAACTGTTATAAACAATTGGGAAACAAAACTTACAGTGTAGGGCATGTGGAGAGGATGTGACTCAAGCCCCTTGATGAAGCGGGAGAGTCAAGGGGGATCCTGTGCCATTACTGAGAATTCGGGCAGTAAGAATGGAACGTTATTGCCCATGACTCGTGAATTCAAACACACCTTATGTTAGTTTAAATTACCGTGTTACTATGAGAAACTTCACCGAAATTAGGTGAACGTTTCTTATTTTAACAGTAGTCTTGCTATATTTGTATGTTTTTTTGTGATATTCGGCTTTCGCCTTTTGCAAAATGCTGAAGGATTAGCATTTTGCAAAGGAAGATGAGTTTCATGATTTGATGCTATAGTCACGACTGAATTGTTACGTCGGCATACGTATACATTCCCGTCACTCAAGTTATCATATGTACCGCTCTTTGTTTTTGACATTTCGTTTCCTGGAAGTAGAGGACATTTTGTTGCAATCCTTTTTTCTCTGACTGTCCCTGTGTCTTTTATGTTTTTGTTGCTAAGTTCTGAAAATAAGTCATAAGAAGTAAAGATGTTGTCAAAATGGACTGTTACTTCTGAGGCATTGGAAACAGCAGTCAGTAAATTGTTCACTGCCCATTTTTCAAGGGAGAAAAAGGGGGGGGGGATTTGAGTCACTATTTCCTGAATATACATCCATTTGGTAGGGATAGCCATTTGAGGATCACAACATCCAAATTTTATAGCCAAATCTAATTGTCTTCCCCCAAATAAATATTTGGCATGAATGGTGGCCATAATAAGGTACCATAGATTCATCAATGCTAAGAGTGTTGTTGAAGACGCCAAATTTGTTGAGATGAACGGTTTATTTAGTTCATCATACATTTATCTAATTTTGGCTAACCTGTCATTCAATTCTATCTTCGAATTGTCCATTACATGAAAAATAGTCTTTATTTCCCTAAATATTTTTCTTGACATAANTCATTCAATTCTATCTTCGAATTGTCCATTACATGAAAAATAGTCTTTATTTCCCTAAATATTTTTCTTGACATAATGGTACGAACAATGCGAACCTCAACATCCTCTGCAGCGCTACAGTAGAAGTCTTCTGTGGGCACAGGATGGAAACCACCTAGTTACAATAATCAGAAAAACTGGGCTATGTTTTTCCATTCAAATTGCAGGCAACTATTACGTTGTGCCGCATAGACATTACTCATTTATGCCAGATTGATATCGCATTCATTGCTTATGAACTAAAAAAAAAAAAATCTATGGGCTCTAGAGATACCAAATTAGGAAATTTATTACTACGTTTTGCTTGGTTTTCAGANTAAAAAAAAAAAAATCTATGGGCTCTAGAGATACCAAATTAGGAAATTTATTACTACGTTTTGCTTGGTTTTCAGAACGAATTACATAATTGAAGTTAGTAGTTTTTTACCCATTTGATTTTTCTGGAATATGTTTTTCTTTCACTATAGATTTTGGACTAGCTGTTCTTTTAGAAGATTTTTAGGAGCAGAAGACTTTATACTAGTCGAAGGAAAATATTCTGTAAGTTCTTCATTNGCTGTTCTTTTAGAAGATTTTTAGGAGCAGAAGACTTTATACTAGTCGAAGGAAAATATTCTGTAAGTTCTTCATTCAACACAATTGCACCTGATTTTATAAATAAACTTACGTGTCCACAAACGTCGGTCGGCTCCACTTCTCCCAAATTGTTGCCATCAATGTCTTCGTTATCCGACACCCGTTCATTCTCTTCTNAACGTCGGTCGGCTCCACTTCTCCCAAATTGTTGCCATCAATGTCTTCGTTATCCGACACCCGTTCATTCTCTTCTGCAGGTAATTGGCACAAGTCGTATTCCTCATCAGAATTGTCAAGGAGGTGAGACTCCTTCAGAGAATATAAGTACTCGAGTGCCTCATTCACTGTAGGAAACACTGTTTCACTCGCCATAAAAGCACGCACAGTAACAAACTAACAGTAACACAACATTGAACAGCACGACCCTTAGACTGCTGAAAGAAAACTAAGTGGGAGCGGGCTGCACTCCGTGTGACACCAGTGACCTAGGTAAATGTCATAACTGAATGTTTGTAAAAGGATTACATTCCTATACTCATTCCAGCCCCCCCCCCCTCGTTATCAATTAAAAAAAATTACTATCATGAAAAAAGGAAAAACACTATCAGGGGTGTGCAACACCTTAAAAATCACAATTTTCAAAAATAACTTAGGTTAATAAAATACACAAGAGGGACGCTGACACATTTCAAGATATTAAAACATCCTTTCTCTAATCAGGGAAAAAAATAAGTAAAATAAATATACTTATTTTGTTAATATAAAATAAATTCTCAAAATCATGTTCCAGCAGTGGAACAATGGCAGGTAAAAGGTTAAAAAATGTGAAACACGAAATTGCGTTTGTTTTAAATCGTCTGAGATTTGTACATGTACTCTTATGGAAGAATCGCGATTGTTGTGGGTAAGAGTACTACTAGCGCCGTTAGTTCGCACGCCAGCCGCGAGCTTCACTAAGCGTACGCAAAATGACAGCAAGTTGCAAGACCTGCCTTTATGACTGTGGTTTCATCTAAAGTGTAACAATATATGAACGAGTTGTTTTTTTTTTTTTTGCATTTTAAACTAGCCTAGGTGAGCAGGTGAATAAGTGGGTCGTTTTNGTTTTTTTTTTTTTTTTTGCATTTTAAACTAGCCTAGGTGAGCAGGTGAATAAGTGGGTCGTTTTCAGACGCGTGTGCGCAGTACGCACGGCTAGGCTGCCGACAGTCGCTCATCCTTAGCGCGGTCAAGTCCTTGCATACCTGGCCCGCCATGTTGGGACACTTCCATGTTGGGCAGCTGGGCGATTGTGTCGAGCACCGCCATAACCTCAGGTAGCAGTTGTGGTTCGCGCCTCGCTCTGGCTACTAATGCGCTCCGCGGCTTCGTGGAAGCTGCTCGTTTATAACCCATTCACGGTCACTTCCAACTTTCATCAAGCCCTGCCCAAGTTATACTCCCAGGATATTCCTCCGCCTCATGCAAACAAAGCTTAACCGAGTCTAGAAAATTACAGCAAAAGGACAACGCACCGCATTCGTGCGCACTAAGTGTAATTATGTTTTGCAAAAGAACAATATCTTACTAGGCGTCACCAACACACATATTTTCTCAATGTTTTTATTCAAATCCTAACTAATATTATAAACGCGAAAGTGTGTTAATATTATAAATGCGAAAGTGTGTTTGTTTGTTTGTTTGTCCTTCTTTCACGTCGCAACGGAGCAACGGATAGACGTGATTTATTGTACAGATATAGCTGAAGGGCCGGGAAGTGACATAGGCTACTTTTCATCCGAAAAAAATAACTCATTCCCTCAGGAATTTTTTTTTTTTAGAAAAAATTGGGCTCGGGGTACAATGCTGCGTCAATGTAAGATGTTAGTGTGGGACTAAAGCACAATGTCACACAAAAAAGCGATAGAGGCCCTAAACCGAACTCTACAGGATATACGAAACAATACAGACATTATGGGAGGAATTGTTGTATTATTGGCTGGTGACTTCTGCCAAACTCTACTGGTGATTCAGAGGGGCACACATGCCGATGAAATCAAAGCTTGTCTCAAGTCATTAAGCTTATGGGTAAATGTCAAGAAATTCAGCTTGACAACAAATATGAGAGTGCACCTCTATAACGACGTCGATACAGGACTTTATGCTGATACACTATAAAAAATTGGAGATGGGTGGTTAGAAACAGATGCCGAGGGCTGTGTGTCACTAACGGGGGATTTTTACTAATTTAGTGCATAGTGATACGGAACTGATTGCTAGCGTTTACCCAGATCTACAAAGAAATATAAATGACGACCAGTGGCTATGTAAAAGAGAGATTCTAGGAAAAAAAAAATGACATCGTTAGTGCTATGTTCTGTGTTTATGATCAGTGTCTAACAAATACCATTATTTCTCCCTATAAGTTTGTTACTTCAACCACACGAGCGAAGCCACAGGTAAAAGCTAGTTTATTATAAATGAAATTATATAATTTATTGATAGAATAAAAGTACGAGTTCAATTGAACCCAAAATAAGGTAGTTTTATATTAGCACAAGTATAAAAGGCTTGTGATACGTGACATATTTAGGATGCAACAATGCATATCGTGCATGGGGCGATTTTTTAAAGTTTGTATTCGAAAAGTGTGAAGAAACCGCCAATAGACTATAGCTGCGGCCCCAGCATTTCCTTATGGCGCGGCGAGCTCCGTCTTATATCGTAAAGAAACATGTCCTGTGTGAAACACTCGCCGTGGCAGACTGCGAATTTGCAAGCGGGTAGGGTAGCGTTTCTTTTTTGTTGTGCCACAGAATAGGCAGGCACACAGAAACGAAATGGCGTGGTGATTCGTCTGATGTGGGCGTACAGATTCTCCGATCGGCTGGCTATGGCTTTGAGACCGGGCCCTGCGTTTCATTGGTTATTGCGTACTGCGAAAGGTTCCCTATTGGCTGGGCTACCGGCTGGCGAGTGAGATACCAGGCACTAATTGGTGAACGGTGCTCCAACATTTTGATGGCCAGTGACGCCATTTTGATGGCGTGTGCGGCTGGAGTTCGCAATATAAGCAGTTATTTCACCTTTGTATATATTCCAAAAAAAATGTCTACTTTTACAAGAAAAATCGTTGGAAGCCTTGTTGCTAAGAAAATCATGTGTAAAACTACAAAATGTTTTCTTGTAAAATCTGCAAAACATTTATTTGTAATATAAAAAATCATAACTTTGTATTACAATTGACATTATTGAGACGTGTACATAACATTATTATTTTTTCTTCTAGAAAACAAATGTGATAAAATTAATACCACAACCCCCCCCCCTCTAAATATAGTTTATTAAAGAAAAAAAAATTGCACTTTGTCAGCACGGGGACTAGAACCCACACCCCTTGTAATATTAGACGGCACCTTAAACCACAAGGCCCTTTCGAGGGTGTCGCGCAGTAACCGCGACACTTGAGCGGCGAGACTCGTGTGTTTGACGTGTGACACAGAGAATGTGTAGATNCCGCCATAATCAGCCGGCCGCCATCGTTCAAGAGAAATGGCAGTTGCCGGTAGTGGGATGCACGGCTGTCTTCATTACCCGGCGAGCCGTCGCGCTCAACTGCCAGTCGTCATTGCACACTCGCCTTTCTTTACGACCACACCGCAGAATAATAAAGAATACAGAAGCGAAACAGCCTCTTATACGGCGAACTACAGCCGCGCACGCCATCAAATGGGCGTCAGTGGAGAGCAACATTTGGGAACGCCGTTCGCCAGCCAGTGCCTGCTAACCTACTATACGGCTAAAAGATCTGCACATCCGCTGGGATTGGAGGGGTGCGGGAGGGTTGAGTTGAGAGTTGAGACATCTGGGCGGCTCTTAACAAAGAGGTCTTGAGAGCCGATGAGGCTGAACGAAGGTGAGAATGAAGCAGCACCGGAATGCAAGGGCTGGGAAAACGGGAGATCCCTAAGAAAACCCGCCGACCAGCAGCATTGTCGAGCCCGGTTTCCACTTGCAAAAATCTGGGAGCGACCAGGCCAGGGATTGAGCCCGGTTCGCCTTGGTGGGAGGCGAGCAGTCTAACCGCTCAGCCACCGTGGTTCCATCTGCCTGCAGAGAAATGTTAACATGATGGCCGGGAATCAGTCTCAAACTACAAGGGAAGGTTAACACAATGCCACTACAGCGATATCATTCGTTCCTTATCGCAGGGTACAGCGTCGGAGAAACAGGGAAGAGATAGAGTGCCCACTAGGGTGGAACGAAAAGGCAAAAAAAAAATATATATATTTTTTCCCAAGTCATTTTTAATAGCGCAAATAAGTTGCCTTTTAGGCTCTACAATGAACATGTGAAATTATAAAAAAAAAAACAAAAAATATCTTGTGCTGCCACAAAGACCTCGAAGTTTTCCTATACTAATTATCTTACATTAAAGGTAAAGTCTTGTCTTTATACTACATAATCGACTTTTGTCTCGAATCTAGGCATTATTTTTCGAGATTCCAGCCTAGAACGAATAAAGCCGTCTCTCTTGACATTTCCACAAACAGCTGCTGAAGCTTCCGTGACCAATTTGACGCATATTTCGACGACNGCATCTTTCGACGGCTTGAGTGTGGCAAGGAAACTTCGGAAACGCCAAGTTTGTCTCTCCTGAATTTATTAAATCCTCGAGTTCTTTTTGCTTAACTGGGAACGTAAGCGGAGGCTCAGTTACAGTACAAGACTGCCAACACATCAGGGTTTCGTACTCCAGAGCTTCAAAGTTTAAAGGGGGAATAACGAAAGTACGACTTTCTTGTGTGCTAGCCCGCGCCGCTACAATTCTTCGTAAGCCAAGCTCCCGAATGTGCTTCCTCTCATCGGAAATCATTGCCAGCAAAATGTTTTCCGGGTGCGCAAAGTAACTGTTGCGCTGAATAACAGGGTCTATAACCGCCTTCAAGTCTTCATTCAGGTAGCGCGACGCATGGATGGTTTTCAAAACATGTTTTGCGCCGTCTTTACAGGATGGATGGCATTTTATGTCGAACCAAAAGGGAGCGTATACCTGTACTATGTATTCGGCCAGTATTTCCAGATTGCGAGATGGTTTCTCAGTTCCAACATAGAGGCGAAGAATCCTGTTTGCAGCTGTCAGCCACCTAGAGTGCGAAATCCGACCAGCATCTCTCAGAGACAAACTTTCAGAACAGATGCCACTTGCAACAGCGTTACAGATTTCTAGTAAATATTTCTGATCTGTACTCAAATCCTTCTTGTCAATGGCAGGCATCTCTGTGACAATTAGATGGAACGCTGCTACAGGGAGGTTTTCGCAACCGATCAGTTTTTTTCCGATAGTGCCTGAAAACTCGCGTGGGCCAGTCGTTGATCCATCTAAGTGTTGAAAGAGATGACGTAAAGGACGTTCATTGGCGTGTAGTTGACTATCAGCCACTGAACTGGTCGCCCGAGAAAAGATTCTATCTTCGTGATTACCCCATTGTTATGTCCAGTATTTGTAACTGTACCATCACAACCAACAACAGCCAGTTCTGAACAATCAAAGTTGTTGTTTTCCAAATGGGCAATAATGAGCAGCTAGTAAGCAGCATTGGAATTAAAAATGGTATAATTCCACCAGTTTTTAAATCAGAACCAGTTTTTTTAAAATAATGTTTTAATTATAGGTAATGGTAATGTTAGTAAAAATCCTTTTCCTTCTTAAGTTTTTAAATTCTTTTTTNAAATAATGTTTTAATTATAGGTAATGGTAATGTTAGTAAAAATCCTTTTCCTTCTTAAGTTTTTAAATTCTTTTTTCCGATTTTATCTTTAGTTGAATACTTATCTATTTATAATTCCCTAAGTTGATTGCTTGGTACATAAATTGAAATCGGTTTTAGTTTCATTTACTTAAAATAAAATATGTAGATATACTTTTTTTTACTTACATGGTTGGGACCCATTTTGGGCCCCACCTAAATCGAGTAGAAATTTTCTGGCAAAGGAAAAACATTTAAAATACGGATTAGATATGGAATTTCTTTAGGATTATTAACAACAAAATCAGAAAATTTATTGTTTAACATAGTCATAATACTAACGTTTCTTTATAATTTTTATTTCCAGCATTTTCTTCTCCTTGAATAACTAACAATCGATAGATTAATTTTCTTAAATCTCTCATCCATATAAGTCCATTTTGAATATCATTATATTCTTTCATTCCTTCATGAGATTTTGATATTCTTGGTGAATATAATCTTTCTGGTGTGTTTGGTTGTGAGCGAAATGATGGTCTTTTAATATATTTTTTATGAATTCGTTTAATAATGTTATTGTTTTTCTCACTTTTATTCAAATAAATTGTTTTACTTGAATCATAGTTTTCATATAACAAATTTGTTGATAATGTTATTTGTGTACAATTATCAAGGTATTCGTTAGTACATTTATTTTCAATGTCCTTGTGTTAATGTTTTTTTTAACAAATTATAAAGCCTTTTTTGTTAAATCATACTCGTTTTTTAAACAAATAATTTATTATTATTTATATTTACTTGTGTATAACGTATTTAAAAATGTTTACCATCTCTTCTTAACACATATATTTCATTAATGACATTAATATTTTTAGAAATATCTTTACCAAGATTAAATGTTAATGGCTCAATCCCAGATATAGATGAAACAATTTGAACGTATTGATCATCATTAAATAAAATTTTTTCAAATGTAGTTTCTTCTGGTGTTGATGGATAGTATAAAACGGCAACAGGAAGTCAATTTGCTATTAAATCTCTATTTTATTCAGCTCCTCTGACTTTTTTTAAACCAATATTTTGTAATTCGTGAATTAAAGGCAATTCTTTGTTTTTATTTTCTCATACTCCGCCTCGTTTTTTTTTNAACCAATATTTTGTAATTCGTGAATTAAAGGCAATTCTTTGTTTTTATTTTCTCATACTCCGCCTCGTTTTTTTTTTATAATTTATAAATCTTTCAATAAGTCGTTTAATACTCAATATTTGCTTTTCTGAATCTTTAATTAANTTTTTTTTTTATAATTTATAAATCTTTCAATAAGTCGTTTAATACTCAATATTTGCTTTTCTGAATCTTTAATTAATACATTTTTTATATTTTTCTGTCTAAATGAGTTTTTAAACTATAGAAAGTTTTGAGAGGCAAACATTTCCTCCAACAGATCAAACTAAAAAAAATAATTAATATTTATAATGATAGAATCGAGATTGATATTAATATTGCTGATTGATTTTCTTTATCAAATTATGCATATGTTTATGAACAATCTAGAATGTCAAAGAGAGATAGTATTAGTTATTTTGCCAGGGAAGATAATATTGAATTATTCGAATTTTTTCCCATATTAATTTTCTCGAGTTGAAATTTCAAAACATGGACAAATAATAATTGAAGCATTTGATAATACTAGATTAACAGCACCTATGATGTACGCTTTGGTTAGTTCACAATAGGAAAAATATTATTTGGAATTGTCTGATGTTGATAAATAGCCAGTAAAATCTATTAATTTAGATAGACCAAATGCGATTATTTATCCATTGAGATATTTGTTTGGTTTTCTAAGAGATAATCATAAAATTTATTTCAAAGGTGGTAATATGATAGCATTATTTTAGGAATTCATCTGATAAGTATTATTTATTTGTATATCACACTAAAATAACTGATGGAACAGTTAATAAATATTATGCTGATAAGGGAAAAATTGTTATTCAGAGATTGGAAATAATGTGGCCAATTGTGGGATACGAAGGAAATACAGCTAATTCTATAAATGAAAACATTTATAAGAATCCAATAACTCATTTAGCTTTCATTATTGGCAATTTTTAGAGAGCTCTGTTCTTCAAAATACAAGAACATTTAACTTTGATATAAAAGATTGATTTAATAATCTACAATTTGATATGCCTGATTATGTAATAGTTGTTTGTCAAACTAATAGAAAAGATCATGCTGGACGGTACGTTCATCTTCATGCTTCTACGTTTGATCATTTTGATGTGAGATATATTTCTGTAATAACTCGAAAAAATTAAATTTTTTTCTAAGGAAAACTGGAATCTAGATTTCTATGCTGGTTTATTTCTTAAAACTTATGTAGCATATCATGATTTTAGAAATTCTGAAACAAAAACTATTACAAATTATAGAAACAATGAACTTAAATATTAAACAACATTAATCTTATTTTGCTAGAAGACCATTATATTGTACTTAAGAAAAACAACCATGGTTAAAGCAAACGAATATCAAAATTAGTGTTGATTTTAATAAAAGTGTACTTGAGCATACTACATGAAATGTTGTATTTATTAGTCAAAGCAATCTTATTTATGAACAATTGAAAGAAGAGATTACAGAAGATGTATAGTTTTTCATATTATTAAATGTATGAAAATGTTGTTTATAGTGTTCTTGTATTATTGTCAGCGTCTGTTTGTGTTTACAACTAAGAAAAATTTAAGATAATTCATAAACCCGAAGTTGTATAATTTTTTTATGTTATTAAATGGAAAACATTGATAAAACAGCAAAATGTAGCGACGTTTTTATACAGATATTTGGATTCATTCTAGATTATTAATTCAAATAAAAAAAAAATTTTCTAAGTAACTTTTTATGTTAAATGTGCCAAACATAAATTCTGAATAAAGCTAACAACATTAATAAGATAATTAATTTTTTTTTAAATTGTGTGAATTAAAAACTTGTTTGTTATTTAATTACGAATATTAATTGTTTATATTTTATTAATTGTTATTCATTTTTCGTTGAATAAGTTAACAAGTTTAAAGTGATATTACAAAGAAGATATAATCAAATTTACTCTAACGAATTTTAATTCATAATTGGATAATGAAATACAATGGTAAAATAAAAATGGTTAAATGTAATATTCAACATGATATAACATTTCTTTTTGATTTAAGTTTTAATGATATCTATATTTAATCTTATTTTTGGTATTCTCTGTAATGTATGTCGGTCATTCAATACATTTTTGGTTTAATATCTCTAAATTTTATAATTATTATTTATTCAGTTATTCCTGTTCCACTTTGTCCTTAACAATTCTTTACATATTCTTAATTTTATTTGGGTTAGTATCATTCTAAAAATTCGCCTCCCTCCAATAAACCAATAATTAGTTATAAGGTGGGGCTGTGGCCTCTTGATTAAAAACTGAGTGAAAAATGGTAAAAGTTGATTATATATATTTTTTTTTAAGTGGGCCTGTATCTACCTATCACTTTAGGGGGGGGGGGCACTGGATCACTTATTTGATGAGAATTTTAATAATTTAGAGACAAAACTTTTTTTTGTGCCACTTGTCCTTTTCACAGAATTTTAAAAATAAGATAGGATAAATAAAGAGCACATTTTTAAATTTTTGTTAAAAGAAATGAGCGATTTGGCTTGAAAAAGAGTGATTTTGATGAAAATTGATTTTTATGACAATTGATTTTGACGAAAAATTGGTTTTGATAAAAATTAGTTACTAAGGAGAAAATGAGTGATTTTTTTTTCTTTTCACTTTTTTTAAGTGTGGTTTAGTAGCGGCACTTTATACCTACTCTGCATGAAGGCTCCCACCTACCTGGAGATTTTTCCTCCTTTAAAGCCGTGGAGCGCGGGAGGGATAAGAACGACACTGCCTCGCGCATCAAGTGCGCCATCGCCACTAAGCGCCAGGCTCAAAACTGGCTTGCAGTGATCTCGTCGCACTGCATGTGCCTATGGGACTTTCAGGGGTGAACCTGGGGCAAGATTCAATGCAAGGCCCTTGAGTAGTTTTGTATGTTTGTGATGCGTCTGTTTTGAAAAAAAAAGCTCTTTATACAACCCGTTTTTAACCATTTTGAAGTCCTTTAAAATGAAGTTTATAATGAGAGTGATGTCTTGAAAGCACTCAACAGCCCTCGTCTGAGGTGTGTGTTATTTTCGTTGGACAGCACATTAAACGCACGTTCAGTAGTTTCATGAAAAAACCTGTATTTCTAACACTGTGCAATACAGATGAAGCGCCAGATATGCGGAGACTAAGTACGATGTGGCTATGATGTGAACGACAGCACGATGCCTGAGCGCTCCGAAGTGGCGCTGACTGGTACATGGACTCTGAGTGACGTCGTTTGCAGAACGCCAGCTGCGTCACACTGGTGCGTGCCGTGCGCGTGTCGTGCTATAAGGCGACACGGCACACGCGCAGTACGTGCCAAGGCCACAGAGACCATCTGCTGTGTATGTCGCCCTCTCCGCGGAAAGCCGCCGGTATTGTGGGACCAAACTAACAAACGATCTCCTGAGGGGAAGGTGCAAGTCTTCCACTCCTCACGAAATGCACGACAGGTACACAATAGAAACTACTACGGACCCTCTGCGACACATTCGGGAATGTCAAACACCGTAGTGTGATTTCCCAATTACATACTTTATGGCATACGAGGTTTAATGCTCCCTTCCCCGAGTATACAGAAACATCGCAGTGACATATGTTACTATGTGCATTCGAGGCGAACATGAATATTATATCTAAATGCCATTTTAAAATTTCAGTGAATAAAGATAGATTTGTTGCAGTGACAGAAAAATATCTGCCTGGCGATAAGCAATAAATACCAGAGAAGATAAGCTACAAATCTAAAGCATTATTAATTATATGCTTAGTAAATATTAATTTGAATTTATTTGACGTACCTACAATAATTATTAGCAGTAAAATTATATTTCNAACTTGCATTAACAATAAATTGCGTTCAAAGCATACATAATCTCTATATTTAAAACTTGATCTTATGTTTTATTTTAAATTATGCCATTTTAAAATGCATAAATTGCCATGCATGCAAATTAGATTAAAACAATTTCCTGAAAATGGTACAAAAATTCTATTAGGGCTGAAATAATCGGTAGAAGGAAAACTGAAACTACAGTTATATGATTGAACATGTTCCCACAAGGAAGATGATACTAATAAATGCATAAATGTTCAGAAATGTTGCGTGGAAACCGTCTTCCAAAAAAGTGAATTGTTTTACAAAATAAGACGCCTCAAATGACGCAACGTGAAAACATGCCTATTATGTTAGTCATCGCTCCAAACACCAGCAAATCTTTAAATGTTCACTGTTAATCAAATCACCATCGTTAATAAAACATGCCGTTTTCTATGCACATTCTTCGGATCCTGAAAGTGCACCATAAGTTTTTCACTACAATTGCTATCACTGCAACTGTCATCATGGCAACTATCGCTGTCACCATCCTTAATTATTACAAAATTTCTTCTTCCATACGACGTACGTTTGTCCAATATTCTACATCTTCTCTTTTTATATGTGACACAGCTTACTTGCAGTCTTTTTCTGAAATAGTGTTTGTAGCTTCGTCTATAAACGCTTTCATCTGGTCGTCTCTTTGCGGTACATTTCTATCAGCTACACGATACTTGACAGTGTCCCAGAACTTTGTAAGGCATTAAAATTACATGATATGGCGGCAGCCTTTTTACTTCCTGGCCAAATGCTTCATGGTAATACGTGGGAGCTGGGCGTTGGCATTTACCTAACAACGCATATAAGTTCTTCTTCACTGTGTATAATAGGACGTTTTTGATTCGAACAAACCATGACTTATTCTTGATCTTGGTGTTAANACAACGCATACAAGTTCTTCTTCACTGTGTATAATAGGACGTTTTTGATTCGAACAAACCATGACTTATTCTTGATCTTGGTGTTAAGAGCCGCCTAATCTCTTTACTCACTTACTTTATAGTGTATACGGGGTTTCTTCACACTTTTTCAACCATAACTTTTGAAAAATTACGCTATGGTTGACGTGTTTGACTATTTCCTAAATATGCCATTTATCACAAGCATTTTATATTTGTGTTAACGCAAATTTACCTTAATTTTTAATTAAACTGAACTTTTATTTATATTTTATTAATAAATTATAATATATTATTTGTAAATAATGTGAATTAAAACAGGGAGAAAAAAGGTGCGCTGGCAATGTTTAGTAAGGAATATTTCTTATGCATAATATGATTAGACTGTGTACGCACAAATGCGGTGTGATGTTGCTTTGTTGTAATTTTCTAGAGTAGATTCAGCTTTTTATGCATGAGGAGGAGGAATATCTTCTAATAAGAACTTTATCGGGGCTTCAGAAAAGTTAGTAGTAACCGTGAATGGACTACAGTGAATTCCTCCTGCAAGACTGATGTGTTCTATTTACTTGTGCGCAGACTATACATTAGGTATCGGTGACATTGTTTCTTTCCTGTGATAAGCTCGCTAGACCTTCCCCGCCCTCGTACTATCTCTTTGAGCAAGGCCAAGACCTGCGTCCACATTCTTTGTAGATCGTTTGTTGACGTTGCTGAGTTTTATAACCAGGTTGCCGGCTGACACGTACTGTATGTTACAAAGCATTTATTAGAGAACTGTTTTCTGACATGTTGCTGGTCAGCGACGCCATTTTGTTGACGTGTACGTCTGTAGTTGGCGAAATAAGCGGCTGTTTCTCATCTGTGCATGTACCTACTCTGCCTCAATGTTGAGGATATGAGCCATGGACGTAATTTTTTCTAAAGGTTGTTCATCGTAAACTGAGCACCTGTGTGTATTCTTCCACCATATGTCAAATCAACATGATTATGGGCCTAGACTCTTTATTCACGCATCAGAAAAGTGAAACTGAGAAGTTATTAGACAAATAAATATTTTACAAATTTTCTCTTCTACTTATCTGCATTAAAAAACAGAAAATAAAAGAAATCACCTCAGCATTCACACATGTTTACCTAGCACTTTTAAGTCGACGTTAATACACGGAAGTACTTTTCCACAGTTGTTACCAACTTGACTGGGCGCGTGCCAGTCATTGTGCTCGTAAATTATATGCTGGTAGGAGCAGTAAAACATTTCAAATGTTGATTTCAAAAGTGCTCAGTTATCCGTGAACAGTCTGTACCTCATCTTTAGCCTATGGCGTTCGCGTTTCACGAGCGGTGGCCGAGGTTTTTTGGGTGTAGGGGGAGAGGGAGAGAGACCGGGCCAGATGTTCTGCTACCCGAGTGTGCCAAGATGCTCCCGTGGCGGAGGAGAGAAATAAACCAACTGCCTGCCACCTTCCACACTCCCCCCTCGTCATACACACCAATACCGACCAGCCAGAATATCTACACACGCCTGAGCACGTCTGGCGCGAGGGGCCCCACGAGGGTCTTACACCCCCTCCTCACACTGTCACAATTCCTCCACACTACTCCGTGCCTCGACTTCTGTGACATGACGGCTGCGACTCCGTACTTAGGACGTGCTCCGTTACCTGTGCAATGCGCAACATCCGCTAGCAAGTTATTCCGATTCCTCACTGGTGTCGCATCACCGTACCTCTTACGTCACTCTACTTACCGCCAATCTCGCGCATCAACTGCGTGTCGTCTAGAGCACGTCACGACAGCGGGAATTGCTGGCGGGAGCGTGCTGCAAGTTGGGTTTGACGGTGCCCTTAGTTAAGGCTTCCGCCTACCTGGCGCTTCAACTGCTTTGCAGTGTTTGAAACACGCGTTCTTCAACGAAACTATCGAACGTGCGTCCATTGTGCTGTTCTACGAGAAGAACACGCACTTCAAACAAGGGCTGTTGAATGCTTTCAAGTCGTCACGCACGTTAGAAACACCATTTCAGAGTTCTCCGAAAAGGCTAGAAACGGCTTTTTAAAACCCCCTTATCTCGTACGCTTCTGATCCATAAAAAACACTTCTCAAGGGTCCTGCATTGAACAGCCCTACAGACTCCCCATCAGTAAAAAATATGTTCACCGCTGAAAGTCCCATAGGTACACGCAGTGCGACGAGAACACTATACGCCTGTTGAGAGCCTTGCGTTTAGTGGCGATGGGGCACTTGTTGTCCGTGGCAGTGTCGCCCTTATAGCTCCTGCGCTTCTCGATCTGAAACGCGGAAAAAAGTCCTAAGTAGGCGGGAGCCTTAATGTAGGCGTGTATGTAATATATATATATATATGTCATAGTCTTCAGTATGATTAAGCTACGTTACGCATGTAACTAACTTTAATAACACAGTAAGCAAAGTAAGGTTAAGCCACAGAGTACGTAAGATTCCGGAGGTGAGGCAGCTACTTTTACCGCGCATTACAGACGAACACGCCAGCAAAATGGCTTCACCGACCAGCCGGCAGCCCAACCAATAGGGAACCCTCCGCAGCATGCAGTAGCGAATCATGCACATACACAATCATGCAAATCGTACATGAACCTCGCGCAGCCAATCGGCAAATGGGTACGCTCACATCAAAGGAACTGTCACGCCATTTCACCTCTGTGTATTTATTTACTCTGTGGTTAAAGTGTGAGTAGTTTGTTTGCACGCCGTGCAAACGCAATCGTTATTTTCAAACTACATGCTTAAAAGAGTGCATGGCAGTTGATCCGTCCCCCAGTGCGGGCATTAACGCTTGGAGTAACGGAACAACGATTGGTGAGTTTGCAGCTCGCCGCATCAGTGCAGAGAACGTAACACTGCCTTGATTTGACACGAGGGAGTGTCGACCGTCCAAGACGTGGCTATCGTGCATGCGTCTGTGAGCGTTGTTCATTACTGTGTATGCGTGTCTTCAGCCGTCCTATTTCAACGTAGTGTCCTTGACCTAAGATAATAGGTGAATATGAGATCCGTCTCCACAAGCTCTCGTGCAGTAGCATGTCCACAGGCGCTCATCATTTTGATTTGCAGAATACGTCTGCAAATGCGCATGCGCACCACACTGCCGCAATTGTTGCGTAAAGAAAGAACGTTCTTGTGGGTCGCTTAGTACAATTGCAAAGCAAACACTGGCGGTGTCCGCAATACACAATCTAAATAGTATAGGGAGCGGAACGGAACTTTTTTTCGAGTGTTCTTCCATATAATGTTTTAAAGTTCATAGAGCATTTCATCGAATGTTCTGCGGTAAACCTACCACCAACGCTTGGCTTCTTCATTCTGAATTGCAGATGAACCTTGGCTTCATGTATACGCGATACACGCTTATTTACTCTTTGACAAAAGTCCGTAATTTTAAAATTTACATTGTTCCTCAAGTACTTAATTAGTTACGGAATCAAGTGGAGGACAGTGATTTGCTATGCCCAGAGCGACAAATTGTTAAGGCAGGACGTTAGTAACCTGAAAATGTATATACTATGGCATCTACTCACTCACAGCAAAAAAGGAAGCGGACATTATGATGTAACAGATATGTAAATTTGTTCGCCCTCTCGGTGAAACGCATATTCATACATAAAATTATGACATGAAGCAAGGAATAAACAACAGAAACTTCTGAACGTCACAATCTTTGAAAAATGTAA
Organism: Clitarchus hookeri; assembly: GCA_002778355.1. Taxonomy (NCBI): domain Eukaryota; kingdom Metazoa; phylum Arthropoda; class Insecta; order Phasmatodea; family Phasmatidae; genus Clitarchus; species Clitarchus hookeri. The sequence continues at coordinate 58,310 of NQII01006025.1, read as the reverse complement.
GTACCCAATATTTCAAAAAATGAATCATAAATAACTAATAAATACCCAGTGAGAGTAAATGCATTAGGGATTACTTAAATGTAGAGGGCGAGTGCCCAGTGTCTTGCTTGTGTAGCGGCGTATACACGCAGGGCACTGAGCTAACGCGAAGTGTGCAACAATGGTCGTATTAAACTGACGTCATGATAATANCGGCGTATACACGCAGGGCACTGAGCTAACGCGAAGTGTGCAACAATGGTCGTATTAAACTGACGTCATGATAATACAGATAATGGTATCTCAGTATTTCCAATTTCCTTGAAAGTGTTTTGTGTGTGAATTATACACAGAAAACCTCAATTGTATAGATTTTCACCAAGTTTTAAAACACTAANTTGAAAGTGTTTTGTGTGTGAATTATACACAGAAAACCTCAATTGTATAGATTTTCACCAAGTTTTAAAACACTAAATGGAAAACTGGCTTTACTATAGGCACTTAAAATGTTACAGCACACTGTTTATTTGCAGAACTTTTTACGGAGATGTACAGTGAATATATTGAAACGCCATCTGCAATGACGAAAACGGAAATGACTCCGTAAAAGCAAAACATGGAAAGTCTGCGTATTTCCCATAGCTCCGGGTTTCGGGAGCGAAGAATGCCGAGTTTCAGCGCCAGTCAGGTTATCCACGCTTCCAAGACCTATTCTTTCAAACATCTGAAGCATCAGGCGTCTGTAACATTCAGCAACACTTCAAATACATTCACTTCAAAAGAACCTGGAAACGTTGCTTATGTTTCTTCTATGGAAATATCAAAGTTATATCTGAAAATAATCTGGGAATTACTAGGTAATTGGTTAGCATCGTGTAATACTATTTTATCTATCCGGGATCAAATCTCGTTCAAGTACAAAATAATCTGAACTTATTTTAAGTATCTTTTTTTATACACAGTAGAACACCCACGTCATTATCTCTTTTTTTTTTTTACGCCGGAAGAACAAACACATGCAAGGAATTCAACAGATAGGTTCCGTGAATTCACGGAAAGTTCTGTAGAATTCACTGAAAGTCGGTTTTTCAAAATCAACGTGTTTGTAATTTTANAGTTCTGTAGAATTCACTGAAAGTCGGTTTTTCAAAATCAACGTGTTTGTAATTTTACGACGAGTTTACACACACTTGTGGGCAAATATTTACTACCACTTTTCCGTAAAATGAAGCAAATTTTTTTTTAAAAGCGCAGAATTTCCAGAATGTTGGAATCTCTAAATCTGCTCTCCTGTTCCCGCTATGCATCCCGGCTCCTCCTAAACCACACTCCACGTGCGTTGATGGTAACNTACGACGAGTTTACACACACTTGTGGGCAAATATTTACTACCACTTTTCCGTAAAATGAAGCAAATTTTTTTTTAAATGCGCAGAATTTCCAGAATGTTGGAATCTCTAAATCTGCTCTCCTGTTCCCGCTATGCATCCCGGCTCCTCCTAAACCACACTCCACGTGCGTTAATGGTAAAATGTTTTCAGCATCCTCTCTCCCCATGAGAAAATATAGGCAATTCAGTGTTAAGGCACGCGCTTATCTGGTGCTTGAACCGCGCCACATCGCGTTTCAAAGCGGCGTTTTCGTTTGAAATTACTGAACTTGTTCTCAGTGTTTATCTACCAAAATAAAACACGCCTCAGATGACTAATGATATTTTCAGGACGCCGCGCACGTTATAAGCATTATTTAGGAACCTTCCAACATACTTGAAAACTGCTAATTCAGCCTGCTCTCAAAATATAGGTACTAACAGGATGCACGACCAAACATTTCAGACAACTGCATTGTGTTTACTGCAGACTTTCCAGCAATACAACAATGGGGTGACTGCTTGTAGTCTGCAAGTTGCTAGCACAGAATACTGGATTAACAATCCCCAAACATATCGCATTATTGAGTTTTCTAGCTTGTTAGTATTTTTTAAAAAGAAAATTCTGAAGGTACACTATACCCAGGTAACTATTGCCCTTACTATGTAGCACAGACTAGACAAGAGAACTACGTACTAATAATTACGCCACGATATTAATTTTGCCAAAATTTGGCACATTACCAATATTGTGACATACATACGAGTTCGTAGTTCAGTCGACACGTCTTTACTGTTGTGCAAGGTCAATAGCCACAAGAATACAGAAGTGACACGGTCGGCTGCACCGCGACCTCCAGCCGCACACGCAGGCAAAATGGCGTCACTGGCCAGCAAAATGTCGGATTACCGATTGCAACAAACGCTTGGTTATAGTTTGCTTGGCAGCCGGCAACCCTGCCAATAGGAAACGTTTCGCAGCACGTAGTAGCCAATGAGACACAGGGCCCGTTCCAAAGATCGGCGCAGACAATCACAGAATTGGGTACGTCCACAACAAAGGAACAGCCACGCCATTTCATCTCGTTGTCCCGGGGTATAGTCAATTCCGGGTTACTTGCTACTATTCTGAAGGCCTGCTTAAGTTCTACTTCCAGAATATTTCTCCGCCATATGCAAACTAAGCGTAATGACGTATAGAAAATTACATGAGAGGGACGACGCACCACATTCATGCACACTTACTGCAATACTATTTTGCATAAGGACTATTTCCTACTAGGCATTACGAACACGCTTATTTTCTCTCTGTTTTTATTCGCATAATTATAAATAAAATATTATAATTCATAGATAGCATATAAGTAAAATTTCAACTGAACCAAAACTGAGGTACTTTTGTGTTAAGAGAAGTAGAAAAAGTTTGCGATACATGGCATCTATAGGAAACAAGCAAATACGCCATACATGTGGTGATTTGGCAGAAGTTAGTTTTTAAGGAGTGCGAGGAAGTGGCGTACATGCCACGAGCAGACGAAGGTCGGGCGTGGAGAAGGCTGGCCAGCTTACTGCGCCAGGGCGGCAGATGGCAGGGCGCGAGGCTCTGCGCAGGGCCGGAGGGAGCGAGCCACGACGATGGAATGCCGGGCTCCGCGGTCCGACGTGCGACGGTAAGCGACCTCCAGAAATAACTCGCGGTGCTTGCCCGCCCCGGCGCAACAGCCGCGCAAGTCTCGCCCCTCACCAACACATCAAGCCAGCTCACTTGTACGCCCGCACCACGCAGTAGGCTAACCCCGCCTACCTAGCACATTTCCCGCTTTTGAGACCGCGGGAGCGATAGGAGCGACACTGCCATGCGCTTCAAGTGCCCCATCGCCGCTAAGCGCATGCAGCTTGGCGTGCCGCTCGTCGCTTTGCGACACAACATTCAGCTTACGGCGACGGTATCATTTAGACTACTCAGATATTGAATTTGATTAGAACCTCCGATGGCAATGACTTATATTTATTATATCTTATAATACTTCCATTAAGCTCTGTTCAGTCTTCGTAAATAACTTCAATTTAGTTTACATAAGCCTTCCCTCGTCTAAGTATAGAAGCATAAACATGCCCTGGTCCCTAGTAACAACACGAGTATTATGTCTACGACGAAGTCGAATATGAGGTGAAGCCACCTCATGTCTAATGATGAATTTTTTCTGTGATTTAAATTTTTTCCCAATAACACTCTAACGATGTTTCTTTTTCAAGGAGAAGGTGAAATCCGAGATGGCAGACCAAAGTGAGGTTCAAGATCGCATGGCATCAATGATATCAATAATGATGCGAGTGTCAACGGTGGACAAAGGTCAAGATTGCATGACATCATTCAATATGTCAACCATGGAAAGGAATTTTCTCTGTAAGCTCTCTTGTTTTGTATTTAAAAAATATGATGATTTTATCTTCACCACATTTTAATTTAAGTTACATTTATACTAAATATGTGCCTTTTCGGTATCTGCGTGTTTCCAATTATCCGTGACACCTCCTCACCTGGACAGAGATTGCAAATTTTGGCAGAGTGCTCTCATATTTTTATATTTTCAAATGTATGGTAGAAGTTTTTCTGTGAGCATAATCTGGGCTCCTTGCTAGAGCAGTACCATAAATATTTCAAGTAAATGGATGGTTCGTGATGTGTCTTTCGCAAAGTGATTCAAGAGGTCTAATTTGTAAGATTTAAATGGTAACATTATTCAAAATGGCTCCCATGTTCACCCGTGTAATTAAATTTTCTCTATGAATTGTATTAATTTTAACTACAATTTATGTAAACTATTTTCAGTGAAATTCTTAGCATTCCTCCTTGCTTGTCTGCACTGCATGTCCCACCAAATCGGTGAAATGTTTTTCTGTATTTTTATAATTTTTACGGGAAATATTATGTCTTTGGCTGTCAGTTGACCATGGATTACTCAGTCGTTAGTCATTAATTTTCTGACCTTGAGGTCTGTGGCTCGGAGTAATTCTCGACACTAGTCAGTTTCGGGAGGAGTATGGATGTATGAGTTTTCTTTGCTTGAAGATGATGCTGGCCACTGGAGACGCGAAATCGAGTGTGGAGAGTACAACTACGTGAAAAACTCAGATTGTGCAAACGCATTGAAAACATGCTGCTATTGTGGCAAGACTTTTAGTAAAAGCCCCAATGTTCGTCGACACAAAATAAGCAAATATTCAAAACTAGTGCGATGTGATACGAATGGTGAAACATTTACTAGAAGCTATAATTTGAAGACGCATTACAAGGCATGTAAAGTCAGCGTTCCTTCTATCACTACAAAATGTGCATTGAAACCATTACCACAATATTTGGATATGGTTCGCCTTCCTGCTGGCTTAATGAATAAAGTAACTGTGATTCAGTCACCCATAAAATTATCTGACCCCGCATTTTGATCTGAGTGAATTGACGATACAAGAGAAATATATGTTACAGATGGAGAGAAACGTGATGGCGGTCCGTAGTGATTCTGACATGCAAATCGATCGTCGGAGCTGTGTACAGGGGCGAAAGACTAATCGAACTATCTAGTAGCAGGTTCCCTCCAGGACAACTGTCACTAGGAGGAAAATCAAATGAGTCTTATGCAGTAAAGCGAATTATTAGAGTCTTTGGGGACGAAACGACCTCAAGCTATTCTCAAACTTTAAATGGGTGAAACCTCTGACTTGCTTGGGAACTGAAGCCAGTGATGGGTCTCGAATGCTAAGTGGCACAGTCTATGCAGGACAGGAGCTGTTTGTTAGAGCAACTACCTGCCGAACAAGAACAGCCTACATTTGAAATGGAAGGAGATACTCTTGTATTAAGCTACAATAGCATTGAAGAATATAAACGGAATGCTGATTCGTATATAACTCTGAAGATTGAAGGTGAAACAGAAAAAAGGTAATGAGATAATGCAGATTATATTGATGCAACTGAAATTTCGGCAGTGAGAATTTGACAAACACATTGATGGACATTTGAATTTGGTGCAGGCGAGGATATTAGCAAAACAAATGCTGGAACCCAGTTCTTTGGTCTAGCAGTACCTCCTACTCTACTTATCACCAAAGAACAATTTTACTGCATGTGTATATAAATATAGAGTCGAATGCTTTTTCTATAAGCCAGAGAAATTAAGTTTTGCCTTGTGGAATTATAAACGCTGGTGATTATATTACAAACAATAGTCTGGGATTAAGTTAATAGCTCTTCAAAAGGAAACAAGAGAAAATATAAAGAAACAGAATATAAAAAATTATCAGGACAGCGACTCTGATCACACAAATCACAGCAACGAATACAGCTATCCTATGAGATGGGTGGTGATGGTTGACAATAAAAGAACGTTCGTGCAGATATAAGTTACGGACCTACAGTGAAACGTAGAGGAGACATGAAGAAAGTTGAGAATACCTATTTTCTGACAATAGCAATGATTTTGGTGGTAAATTGATTTCATTGCGAACAGCTGGATATCGATTTGTCAGTGAAGAAATAAATTAAATTATAAAAGGACTCAGATATAAATGCATTATTAAATTATTATATATTATGAAATGCGTGATGCTGATAAGAATTAAACAAATTAATAAGAAATAATTTTATGTTGAGTATTATTAAACTACTATATGCTACTATATTAGGCGGATAATCACCTTGTTAAGAATTCTGCATGCATTTGTGTAAACGGGTGTGCATTATTAGGGTTGCCATGATAATGGTTTGGTATGACAAGTACAGGTAAAAATTTCAGTTAACCTTGACATACTGGGAAAGCAGTTGGCTAACTGAATACTCGCTGTATGGCCGAGGTAAGAAATACAACATTCGCGGTTTTCTGGAAGGAGCAACTGCATAGATATATAAACAATCCAAGTTCATAGACATCGGAAGTCTGATAGCAATGTAATTTTCTACACAGGTTTTACTTTTGAGAAGGTACAGACTACTCGTGCATCAAATGGATGCCTAAAATTTAATTTGTCGATAAAAAGTAACATTTGTAGCACTTTCTGGCAGTTAAGGTACACTTAATGTTTGAAAGAGACTAAAATTGTTTTAAATTTGTGCGAAAACTATATGTTTCAAATGAGAGATAGGTCTTGTAAAGCATTTCAGGATTGACAAACCTTTGCGGGTTTTTGGTGCTCGTGTTGTGGGCTATTCTGGGTTCACCTGTAGGGATAATGCATTGACTGTATTTTTTGTTTGTGTGAACCCGAGTTGTCTGCAAAATAAAATGAATTGTGTCTGTCTGCGTATACTAATATCAGGAATGCTCCTAAAAGAATTTTTCGTTAAGTACGTGTGGACCGCTGCCAAGTCGCGCATGTCTGTTTCCAGTGCTATATAATCATTATTATTCTATGCACTGGCTTTAGAACATGTGGTGACCAGGGTTTCGTGGTCATACAGGACCTATATGCTTTATATGGACTCTGTAGCCCTATTGATCTGGAACTTGGTAAATATACTGAGTCTTCGAGATTTGGTGTTAATATGTTTATACGAGGTATTTTCTTTCCAGGAGTGACAGCAAGAGGTAAGGATTTTATAAAATTATACCCGATGAGGTAGAAACTACAAACTTTGCTCGTTGCTAGGTTATGATAATACTCTAGCTGTACGGTCTGTTTTTTCTCTCGCATTATATATATATATATATATATATATATATA
>NQII01006025.1:17263-51120 GCA_002778355.1 Clitarchus hookeri | reverse complement strand
CATTATATATATATATATATATATATATATATATATATATATATAACTAGGTGCTTGAAGAACCTGCGTTGATGCAAGTGTTTTGTGTGTTCTGCCTGGTTTCGGTTATCATGAGTAGAAAAATGTGCTTCCGAACAGCCACATGCATGACTAAATATATAGATGCGCGACTGTCATTTTGTTGGCTTATATGGAGGTATTCATTTCCTAGACGTTTTTACAGACTCCTATGTAATGATTACTACTGGATTACAATATGCATAATATGTGAACTCTTTTCTTGAGTTCTCCCTAAAGTGCAAAACNATGTAATGATTACTACTGGATTACAATATGCATAATATGTGAACTCTTTTCTTGAGTTCTCCCTAAAGTGCAAAACCAATTTTACTTTCCAAGACAAGTATCCAGTTAATGTGAATGGTTGAGATGTGTGGGACTAATGAAGAATGCAGATANCAATTTTACTTTCCAAGACAAGTATCCAGTTAATGTGAATGGTTGAGATGTGTGGGACTAATGAAGAATGCAGATATACTGACCTGAATCGGATGATGTGAGAAGTATTGTGGTGATTCCCCTCGAAGTGGATATCTGATTCAACCAGTATATGTGAATGGCAATGTTATTACTGGCTGGTTTGGTGGTAGGCTGTATGTTCGCTTGGTGTGGTTGGTCAGAATGAAAGGTTTGTTTTGATGGTATTAAAAAAAAACAGTTTGACCGATAAGTGTTACATTATCATCAAGGGTACATGCATTTCACGAATTCGATTGGCAGCATCCCAGACATTTAAGTCCTTCACATACTCGGACTGCAAGTGTTTCTTGATTATATTTTGGTATTTTTTCCATTGAAATTGACTATACATGGTAATGTCACTTTATATCTTCCTGTTTAATACTGGTTAAAGAATCGGTCAGAGCATGTAAACACACATGTAGCTCAACCATTAAGTGAATACTATATTCTATGTCCATGAAACTCATCTTCTACTGAATGAGTTTGCGAAATTAACCGACAATTTTTAATAATTGAAAAATGGTTTCACGAACAGCAGGCAGCAAATTAATTTAGTTTCCTTCTGTTGTATGATAATGTTCAGAGAATACATTCTTTTATTAACACATTTAAGTTTATTTGTTTTTAATGCAATTTTGTGCATACAACAGACCTACCCTTCACCAACTTCCTCGCATTTTATATTCGCAAACCAGGCACAGATAAACTTAAAACCAAATCATTTCAAAAAATTATGTTCACTTGTTTTACCTAAATAAATCTAACTAGTTCACGGAAGCATACCAGTGTCTTCTGCGGAATTCGTCAAGGCGTTCACTTGCCTGGAGTTATTTTTGGATTTGATGCAGCGAAGTGCGGAAGCGATAAGTACACCTACACGTACTAAATGCATTATCGCCCTTAAGTGCAAGGCTCTGAATACCTTCGCATTACCATATGTGTCGACAGCTCAGTTGGCTAGGGCACATGTCTACCTACATAATATGTTGGTAAATAACATCTTTTTTCATCGTCCAGAATGTGTCTAACAGAATACATGGTTTGTTTCATACACCATGTTTTTATATGGGATTTATTCCAGCATTTGATGATTGGCTGCGCGAGGCTGTGCGACGGACTCTTGTGTCTGATCGCGTACTGCGTGCTTCCAAACGTTCCCTTGATAGGGCTGCTGGCTGACAAGTGGGTTACCACGTGCTGATTGGCAAACGGCGATCCGACGTGTTGCTGGCCGGTGACGTCATTTCGTTTGCGAGTGCTGCTGGAGTTCGCTGTNGATTGGCAAACGGCGATCCGACGTGTTGCTGGCCGGTGACGTCATTTCGTTTGCGAGTGCTGCTGGAGTTCGCTGTAAATATGGCTGTTTCACCTCTATATTCGTAAGTATTCTGTGCCTGAATTATGGGCTACACGTGTAGTCGAGTTGGAGTATGGTATTTAACGCCCAAACACGATTTATAACCTTGAGAATCATATAAAATTGAGTAACTGTTTTCCATAAATATTTTAAAAATAGTTAGTGTTTAAGTATGAGTCGCACTCTTAACTAGAGCAGATTTCAGGATTTTCCCTTTGTGCAGTTGAAGGTTTTCGATTCGTGTCATCATAATAATAGGAATCGTTATAAAATTAGTAACATAACATCAATATTTCAAATAATTATAATGTTTTTTAATTTAATTTTTAAAACTTTCACAGGGTAGTACCATGTCGGTGTGAGGGTCTTGGAGGGGAGAGGTCACGTCCCTCTCATCACTGGATCCACCAGTGATGCACATGGCCCTGCAAGCCTGCTTACTTTGTAGAAGTAATAATTAGGAATTTTGTAACTGAATATACTCCACAGCTGAAATAAGATCGTTTTAATTGACGGCTGGAACGCTAGCAGTGCTGCGAGGCCGGTGATATAGTGATTTTCTGCCCTGGCGCACTCCTACATTTTATCGTTCGGCCACCAGGTAGGCGAAATTTATTTCGCCTATAAATAAAATGGTCTGAAAGAAAATAAGATACGAGTTTGTTGAACCGCTAGGGGAGGGAGGGCGGTGGAGTAACTCAGTCATTCCCAGATACGCAGAGTTTAGGTGGCAGAAACAAAAAAAAATAGTACGGCTGTTTGTCTGGATGATGCATTCGGGGAACGGATTGCTAGTGGTGCAAATTCATGAATATAAAACTTTATTTATAATGGGAGAAGTTGGCGGCCAACTCAGTTTTAATGTACCTTGAAGTCTGAAGTTTTATTTTGTTTGTGTTAGAAACCTGTAAATAATTGTTATTTTCTGGCAGAGTATTTGATTTCACACTAGAGTATGTGTCGTTTACTTATTGTCTTCTGTCTTAACGAGGGCACCTTTTATCCTCTATCTTGGTTGCACATGTTCGAACATTTAACTGTAAGAGCTGGTTTCACCAACTGATATAAAGTTTGTGGAAATCGGGATAATTTTATCGAAAAAAAAGTTAAACTTCGATTTTTATCGAGATACAGCAATGCGTGTTTTACTATGTGTTTTTCTTCTCCAAGAAAATCGAGATATGTTAATCTCGATTTTCCAAATAAACAATCCCGACGGCTCACTNCATGTGTTTTTCTTCTCCAAGAAAATCGAGATATGTTAATCTCGATTTTCCAAATAAACAATCCCGACGGCTCACTGAAGAGTGAATATTTTGAATAGTTAATAAAGTTAGCGAATAGTTATGAGAAGTCGAGATGGTACCTTTACGATAGCAGCAACAAAACTAAAATGTTGTTATAGAAGAATAATTGATTTGCTAGATTTAGCATAATATAAAATATGCGGGATACCAAGCTAAAATGTCAGAGGGGAAAAATTAATATCCACATAATCGAAAAATTGCATTATCTAAAATGTCCCATGTTTACNCCCACGAGAAACTCTTCTAAAAGGAGACTAGGACAAATTAACGCTCCTGTAAAGAAAAACAGGGAAATGTCTCCCTGGATTAACTCTGGTAGTCAGCAATCACCAATTTAACCAGGCGAATATACTGAAATAAATGCCATACGGTGAAAACTGAACCTCTGAATACTGGTTTTACATCTGCAATAAATAAGTTTATTTTAGACAGCCTTTATTTTACAATTCTATACATACAAAGAAAAACAAAATTAATATTTCGAATTACTTGATAAACCACGTCTGAATTCATGACCTTAAATTGAGTGCATTAAACCAGATGAGATGCAGGGAATGATAGTATCGAACTAAAACAGTCTAAGTTCAATGTGCATTTAAACACATTTTTGTAGAGAAAAAGAAAAATAATCACTACTATTTCCGAAAATAGTTCTCATTCATCAAACCTTTCCTCCATAATCTTGCATTAATTTTTTCTATCGTTTCCAAGATTATGTTTTTTACTATTATAGTATAGGCCCTAATATGATGCTAATGATCTACAAATAATCCATTATCCCGTCACTTTCCGAATTTCTTTGAAAATAGTCCAATGTAGTCGTATTTGTTTATAATTTACATATTTATCCCGATAAAGTTATTTTATATAGTAAAATCGGTGGTTAAAATATTTTATCTCGATATTCAGAGACAACAAAGATAAGTTCCTCGGTGAAACGTAAAAGATGGATAATAGAAACAACACTGATTTGCTACGAGTTGGAGAATAGATATAATGATGACAGAAAACGAGTCATTAAAAGCACTCATTTGCGAAACTTCTTTAAGTAATTCGTGTTTATTTTTGTGTTGTTGCAAAGCACTTTCAGAATATTAACAATCAAGCGTTCAAATTTATTTGCATCTCTTTGCACAGTACGCCATATTCATTAAAGCTAAACTTCTCGGTTTCTTCTATATCGTCAAAATAATTTCTCACTTTTAAAATAATTTATCTTGCAGCTTTGCTAATTTTAATAGCATCTTTATCTGCCCAGTTCGTGTTCTGCATAGTCTGTCGTCACTTGAGCCGTCTCCTGCTTAAACTTGTCCGTTATAGGAAATTATTTGTGATCACTTCCGAAGCAGAACGTATGCGACTAGTTTGCAAATAACTAAGCAGAGCCAAAAATTTGATTAATCAATCATAAAAGCAAAAAATAACCATAGTGTGATCGAAAGCATGTTGGCTCAAAAGTAGGGGGCTTTAGGGGCACCGGGGACAACGGCTGCTGGCTGTGGTGCTAACGCCATCTTGAAATACGTCACCGTCCGCCATCTTGAATTCCGCTATTATATACTTATTTGACCTTGACATTTTCGAGTAGGCCATATTATTTTTGAGGCCACCATTTGGTTTTTGAGTCCGCCATCCTGTTTTGCAATTCGTCATCTTGTTTTTGCCATCCGCCATTTGGTTTATACTGTCCACCATAATGTCTGCAATATAGTTTTCATAATCCGCCATATTGTTTCCACATGTAATTTGTTTATATCGGCTGTTGCTAGAGATACACCAGTCGTTAGACCGCCATATTAGTTTATGGAGATGTAAGCTACAGTGCATTGGTGTGTGTTTCTAGAGTTTGCAGCTGGGGGCGCACAAACGACATTTTGGTTCTGGTGTTGTCTGCTAGGGGTACAGCTAGTTTGAGGTCGAGGTTCCCATTTACTATATGCTGGAACCTCGCCCCTATTGACACTATTTTAAAAGGTCAGTACTTAAAAAATCCTGTGAAGGTTACCCAGTTTAGATCCGAACCCCTTGGCATGGGAAACTGGACCTATGCCTTATACCACACAGCTAACGAAACATGTAGAAAATTACTGTTTAAAATGTGGTATACGCAATAGGTCATCATATTTGTTAATAGTAATGAGCATAGGTACATTTTGTTATTTCTGCTGTAGACAGCCATATTGTTAATTGGATTAATTTATTTTCATCTGCTATATGCAGCCACCCAGTTTAGTCATTTGTTTTAGTCTGCTGTGGGAATACATTTTGTTTACGACAGTCATTTGTTTTTGTCTGCTGTAGACCGCCATCTTTGTTCGATTTAGAAATTTCTTCTCATGTTGGTCGGTTGACACACAACTAAAACTTATATTTTTTTTTTCAAAGTTACACACTTTTAAAGGTTGAGAGGATGTCCATAATCGCCAAATTGGTAGGATATAATAATAAATATTTATATATTAAATTTTATTTTGTAACATTTAAAAAATTTATAGAAATAATTATATGGTGTGACATGTCTGCGCACTCATATTTTTTAGAAGAATTCAAATATGAAATAATAACTATGGTTTACGTCCATACATCGGACGCCATATTGGATTGAATAGTTTACCTATGCATTAACATTTTTATATGTAACACAGTTATTTATCCAAAGAAAAGAGACGCATTTTCCTACCAGTTATCAGTAATATATCTATTCTTGAAAATAATACTCATGCAAGGAATAATTTTTTTTTATAAAGTCACGCCAATTCATAATATTTGAAAACTATTGAAGCCATCCTCTGTGTTCTACATTGGCTTATATTTTCATTAATCTTTTGAATACGTTAAATACTAATAAGTTTAATACATAAAAGTCATCCATAAAAATCCTACATAAAAAATTTTAATTTATAGTTACAAGTTTATCGAGTACGATGTCTGTGGAGTCTGATTTTTAAGACGGATTGTAATGTGATGACAGAAATAAAAATTACATACCTACGACTGTCCCCATATTGGCTATAGCTATGTGTAAATGGTTTAAAAAAAAGTAATTACAGCCATACCACATTTTCCGAGTTCGAATACTTCGTAGAATATGTGAAATACTAATTAATTTATCATCACTATCCACTCACTACTGGGTTCGATTTCCTGGCATTGTCATCCAGATTTTTGCTGTGAGAAACAAGGTGGACTGTGTCATCAGCCAATGTATATTATGGAGGCAATCCCGTTCCCCGTCCATGCATTCCACCACTGCACTATCTTCCCCTCATTTCACCCTCATCGGCGCTCAAGACCTCGCACTTAAGTGTCGACGTAAACCCTCTCACAGCATTTCCAACACTCTTAATGTAATATCAGATTTTTATACGCATAGATATACTTTATGGTTTTTAAAAAAAAAGTAATTAAGTTGATTAGCATATTCCCAACCAAAACATTTCGTGATAATTCAAATTCTGCGTCAGAACTGTCGATTATTCACGTTTTTCGCAACAATGCATTGAATTTTATAGGCATATGTACACTGAAGAGCAAAAAAAATTGGTACACGTGCCTAATATCGTGTAGGGCCCCCGCGAGCACGCAAAAGTGCCGCAAGACGACGTGGCATGCACTCGACTAATGTTTGAAGGTATGATGGAGGCAATTAACACCATGAATCCTGCAGGGCAGTCCAAAAATCCATAGGAGTGCGAGGCGGTGGAGATCTCTTCTGAACAGCACGTTACAAGGCATCCCAGATATGCTCAATAAGGTTCATGCCTGATGATTTAGGTGGCCAATGGAAGTGTCTAAAGTCAGAAGAGCCAATCGGTAGCAACTCTCGACGTGTGGGGTGTCACATTGTCCTGCTGGAATTGTCCACATCCGTCGGAAGGCACAATGGACATGAATGGGTGCAGGTGATCGTACAGGATGCTTACGTATCTGTCACTTGTTACAGTCGATCTAGACGTATCAGGGGTCCCATTTCACGCCAACTGCACACGCCCCATACCATGACAGAGCCTCTACCAGCTTGAACAGTCCCCTTTTGACATGTAGGGTCCATGGATTCATGAGGATGTCTCCATACCCGTACACGTTCATCCACCAGATACAATTGAAAACGAGACCCGTCAGACCAGGCAACGTGTTTCCAGTCATCAACAGTCCAATGGCGGTGTTGGCGGGCCCAGGCAAGGCGTAAAGCTTTGTGTCGTGCAGTCAACAACGGTATACGAGTGGGCCTTCGGCTCCGAAAGACCATATCAATGATGGTCGGTTGAATAGTTCGCACACTGGCACTTGTCAATGCCACAGCATTGAAATCTGCCCCAATTTGAGAAAAGGTTGCACGTCTGTCACGTTTAATGATTCTCGTCAGTCGTCGTTTGTCCCGTTCGTTCACGACCTTTTTCCAGCCTCAGCGACGTCGAAGATGTGATGTTTTACCGGATTCCCGATATTCACGGTACACTCGTAAAATGGTCGTACGTGAAAATCCCAATTTTATCGATACCTCGGAGATGGTATGTTCCATATCTCTTGCGCCAACTATAACACCACGTTGAAACTCACTTAAATCTTGATAACCTACCATTGTAGCAGCAGTAATCGATCTAGAAACTTTGCCAGACGCTTGTTGTCTTATATTGGCGCTGCCGACCGCATGGCGTTACTCTGATTGGTTCCATATCTCTGTTATTTGCATACGCACGCCTATTCCAGTTTTTTTTGGCTCTCAAGTGTACGAAATATGTTTATTTATTTAAATCAGCACATGTATGTTTTCGTCTCATCAAAATAATTCGACAGACATACAATTTTACAGATATAGCAAGAAATGAGGCTGAGTTCATAAAACATTGCATTTTAAAATAATATAAAATACTATTCCGATCACTTAATCATGCCAAGTGAACACGAACCGAATTCAGCAGCAAGTATCTCGGTCGGTCTTATCCAAAACGACATAATGGTTCAACACCAGCAAAAATTTTGGTAACAATATTGTCGATGTTAATTTTTTTACTAAACATTTGGTCTCAATAAATTACGCTTCTGGCCCTATTACATTAATAGATTATTAGCCGATAGGGGACTCACAGCAGGGCAGAAGGATCTTTAGTAGAACATAACACAATTTTAATATTTGTTTAAATTAACCTGACATTAATACTATATTAGCCAAGCAACAGATCATCGAGTTGAATTTGCAGTGATAGAGATAAATTATTTTAAGTAGTATTTTTATATATTTAGTTTCTTGCATAGTCATTTGTGTATATATCGCAGGGAGATGATAAAACAGAAGATTTCATCAAATCCCGAAGGTAGATGATCAATTCACGGAAGATGTTAAAATGACAACTCTGTGGGGTGATTTCCCTTAAGAAAGTAAGTGATTTAATCAAGTCCCTTAACTGTTTTAGTGAACAGATGAAATAAAGAAGTCAGGACTCGCCCAAAGCGTAGCCATAAATAATGCACCGTGGCCGAGCCCCAGCGCCAGCAGGAAGGTTCACTACTGGTGTTATGGTCATTTCAAAGGCTCGCCGGATATTTTTTATAGGTAATGAGGCTACCAGCTTCAAGTATAACATCTTTTCACTAAAACAGTTAAGGAACTTGATCAAATCGCTTGCTTTCTTAGGGAAATCACCCAACAGATTTGTAATTTTAACATCTTCCGTGAATTGATTATCTACCTTAGGGATTTTATCAAATTCTCTGTTTTATCATGCCCATGCGACATATATAAGACAATTGTTTTTATATGACAAGAACTGCTGGTTGCGGTGACATCCACCATTTCAGATAATGCCATAGATATCACTGTGGAAACGAAGACGACTTATATTTAGCATCAGACTTTTGTTGTCTACTGTAGGCAGCATCTCGTGTAAGTCAATTGTTTTTTAAGGACAAGAACTGCTGGTTGCGGTGACATCCACCATCTCAGATAATGCCATAGATATCACTGTGGAAACGAAGTCGACTTATATTTAGCATCAGACTTTTGTTGTCTACTGTAGGCAGCATCTCGTGTAAGTCAATTGTTTTTTAAGGACAAGAACTGCTGGTTGCGGTGACATCCACCATCTCAGATAATGCCATAGATATCACTGTGGAAACGAAGTCGACTTATATTTAGCATCAGACTTTTGTTGTCTACTGTAGGCAGCATCTCGTGTAAGTCAATTGTTTTTTAAGGACAAGAACTGCTGGTTGCGGTGACATCCACCATCTCAGATAATGCCATAGATATCACTGTGGAAATGAAGTCGACTTATATTTAGTATCAGACTTTTGTTGTCTACTGTAAGCAGAATCTTGTGTAAGTCAATTGTTTTTTAAGGACAAGAACTGCTGGTTGTGGTGACATGCACCATCTCAGATGATATTATAGGTGTCTATGTGGTAATGTAGGCCGATTTGTTTATGCATCATACATTTGTTACCCTCACTGGCGTTCATAATCTCGCAGTTAAGAGCCGACTCAAACATCATACCACATTTCCCACACTATTCTTGTAGTATCAGATTTTTATAGGCAAAGATATGCATTGTGATTTTTAAAAAATATAACTAGGGCGAGAAGCATATTCCCGGCGGCACCTTGTTCACGAATACCTTACATTAAAAAATGTACTCTACGATATTAATTTCAATATATCTTTTCTTCAGCGAAGCAACACAGAACTCGCAAAATCTTGTTTTATTTTACGTATACGAGTTCATATTATTCTTATATTAAGTCATCCATGTACATGGAAAACACATACTGTCCAAAGTGGCACGACACAATTATCTTTTATAAGTATTATCATATATAGTATTTTCATTTTTTATTATTACGTTGTATTGTTCGTCCGGCTACAAAGCTCAATTTGTTACTGCCTTGACTTTGTAGTCGCAAATATACTTTCTCAATCTGCTCAAGTCAAAATCAGTTACTGCTTACCAATAAAGCCTTTAAGATTTATCTCTCGAAAAGCTAGGGTACACGATGCCTCTTAGTTTTTTCGGAAGTAGGTTATCTCACAATTCAACGTAATACATAATTCATTAAATATGATACATATCTAGTAAACTGTTATTCTGTTCACATGAGCATAATTCAACTCCTAGGGAGTATGTACGCATAATTTCCGATCCGGCAGTTATCCAAAATAGAAAAAGTACATTCCTGAATGCGAATTCCAGTATGTGTATGAGCTGGTAAAAGAACTAGCGCGGTTCACACATACTGCCAGTCTTGCAAATGCATATACTAGTTGTTTTAAATATTTTGGCAAGCAGGGTGCCAGAAGACAAAGCATTAATATCATCACCACGATAATAAATAAAACTAATTATTCAATATATAATTTATACTAACAAAACTTCATACATCTTCTTCGCCCTGTTAGGTTAACAAATTAATTATTAAAAAGGCTTGTTGTTTTCTTGTTGTAATAGTAAAAAATATGCTGTGTGACCGACCTACAATTATTAAAACAAAGCAATAAGACACATGGTCGAACGAGCTTTTTTGGTTCGTATAATTCTGAAGTCAAGTCTGATAAACAATAGCAATTATTTTTAAAATGTACTTTCCATGTGGAAAAAATGTTCTTTTCTAACCAGTTATTGTTCGACTTAAAAACAAACACACTTTAAGAATCCCAGCCCAACTAACACGTCATCAAACTTTATATTGATACATAAGCAAGTTGTTTACGTGTTTTTATGCATTGTCTCGACAGTTTTCTAATGCTCCATGAAAATATGAGCAGTCTTCATTAAGCTTATTCGTAATGTGATTCAGAAGTAAGCTATCATAATAATTAACTGCTATATATTTTCATAAAGTGTTCATAGTGGGCGAAAAAATCCATACCGATGTGCATTTTCTGCTATAATGACAAGCAACCGTATTAGTTATCCAAAGTTTCTTTAAAATTATTCTCTGCGAATTATGCTAGTACTAACATTAAAATCAACATATTTTACCCAGAGCTCTGTATTTACTTTTTTTTTTTACCATGCTCAAATTTAGTATTTGCTTGTAGTGAAAGATCTGTAGACCAAGGCTATCATATTCCCTACACCAGGGAGGCATGCGTACTAAGACATGATACAACACCTACAAGAAATAAAATCATACTTCGCATTGAAATATTATGTACATATATTATACATATATATTAGAAAACAAACATAATAAGAACAGAATCCCTAGTCTCCATACAATTCATGTAGAGTATTTCAATAAGCAGGCTCATTTTTCACGTAATGAACCTAATCAGCTTATACGCAGTTCAAGGCAGTCTATGCTAGCAAGCGTCTAACCAGAACTCTAACCACCTACTCCTCTTCTTCACGACAGAGTTTTTCTTTCAATGCCTCTACAGCTTTCAGGATACAGTCAGGATTATAAAGTGACACATTCAAAGATAATTGTAATATATGCTGCCAACATACAAACGGAGCATCCACCTCAGACATCGTCACAATGGTTGAGATAAGGAGAGCGGAGAGAGCTACCCACTTGCGAAAATCCGGGAGTGACATGATTGGGAATCAAATCCGGTTCGCGTTGGTGAAAGTCTAACCGCTCAACCACTACAAGTAAATGACACACAAACATCCAGCAGTAGGTACTTGCAATATGACTAAATATGAGCAGCTGTTTGCAGTATTTGGCATTTTGTTTCCCAAGCACTATTCTCTGCATTTCACGTTAGTTACTCATCCTGACGTCATTACGATCCTACTGAAACTCACAGACTTCCACGTCATGAACACACCAACATTCAGTTGTCAGTATACCTGCAGGGTTCGATTTTGTTCTCTTAAGATACATGAGTGGAAGCTAGACACTGGAAATAAACGCAACTTTCTTTATTTCCGCTCAGGAGTATTGTATGTATATAAATTCTGTACCCTACTTCATGCAAATACTATAAAAAAATAATCGTGTTTAAACTATATATTTACACGTCTTTAATTACACAATCCATTATAAAAGCAAAACGTCATAAGTTCAAAACGTTTGTATCAATGCCACAATACCTTCACTCAGTGATCAATATTTATTTATATACATTATTATTACACTCAGCTAGTTGCTAGCTCAAGTAAAGTAGGAGTCATTCGCCCCACCGATGAATTAAGGGTTGAGTAGGATGGGGAGAAAGAGAAGGAGAATGAGGAAATGGGTTTATGAATAGCATTTATTAATATATTTATGTGCGAACATTGGTTTCAGTATTTCTACAACCTGTCTTCTAACGAGTGACGATAGTTTTTAGGTGTAAACATCGCGGTGCTGAATCTAAAAAATTCAAGTTTCCTTATAAATTAATATTTATTCAACATCATCTATAATATTGATGCAATAGTGACAGCTGTAACCAACTTCCCATCACCTACATTATAAATGAGACTTGGTGAGAATATTTGTAACCACTTTTCAGAAACATGAACATTAAAGGGAATTACATACTTGCAGTCAAACCATAGCGAGCGTGGTATTCATATCTTTATAAGAATTTAAAGCTAAAATATCATACAAAACATTGAAAAAAAAAATATTCTTCCATTGTATTTACATTTCGTGTCAGTATCATTCAATACAGCCTCTTTCCTTGAGTTAAACAATCATTGAATTTATCTCTTCCCTTACATAATTATATCTGGTTCTTTTTAATACAACCATCATCCGCAGTCTAACAACCAAGTTATTGGTATATTCAGAAAATTAGTAACTAGACTTCACGACTTTCTTCACAGAAGGTTCACGACATATTTCTGCATATGTGTTCATTTCATCCCGATCATCATAATAATTAAAGATAGGATCGCCATCATAATCGCATTTTTCATTACTATCAGAACATATGTCGGGAACATTGCATTCGTCACCTTCATGAGTGCTGTACTCATAGTCGTTATTTTGGCAGTGAGAGAGTTCGAATGATTTCTTATATTCCTCTGCATCTTCTTAGTACATTTTTTAAGTTCCACGCAAAATAACAACATCTTATAGTCCTCAAATCCCATGGGTTACATAATTGTTCACTCGTATAATTTCGCTAGGTTAAAACTTTATATCCGTGGGTCTGAGAAACTATTTACCATCATGCTTATACACACTACATGCTGTATTGTTCTTCTGTGATGCGTAGTTGCGAGATACCTCTGAGCCAGAGTACTTGGTTCGTATCCATGTTTCTTCTGCTCCAACTCCAAGTAGGCAATATCTTGAGCAAAGTGTTTAGCTTTTGCGTTGCAGATATCTCCACTTCGTCATCGGTAGAATAATTCAATTCCGTTTATTTTTATCAGCGCCATCAGCAGTCTTGGAGTTCACGTTTTCATATTTTTCGTCATGACTAGTCGGAACTTCTTTGTTTTTCAGTTTACAAGTTAGCAGTGGGCGATTGTTGTTTACAACTTCTGAAATTCCGCATGGCTCGAAGTTTTCATAGTAAACTCTTCAACACTTGTATTTCATTCTATGGTTCTATTTCATCGCCTGACATTTTTAAACACGGTGCAGGCTCGGTTAATTTTATGGGCGCTCGAATCAGAGTGAGTTTGCTCGACGAAGCAGCAGGGAGTCTAGCCGTAACCTTATCTTGTGGCAGTAAGTTCAATGCATGTTCTCCCGAGTCATGCATAGGATCATTACCTCCACATGCACTAGTGTGTCTCTTTAAATTGTCGCTTCTACCAAATGTTGTTCCACAGATGGTACATGATAGTGATTTTGAGGTCGGTCCTTCTAAACATCCGCTTGTTTTCATTTCGGCGAGCATGACTGCTTTTGCTGAAGATCTTTCCACGGCAGAAACAATGTTCTCCATGTAATTTTTCAGCAGTGGGAGAATGTACATCCATAGAGCTAAGCTCCACAGTAGACTTTGTACAATCATTGGCATGCGTCATATTCATGTAAAAATAATAATAACTCGTACACCTATATTTTTTACAAGACTGACTCTTCACAACAACTGTCTCCTCACAGATGTCTCCTCACAAGCACGGTCTCCTCACAAGCATACTGGAGTTCTTTCCAGACTAGCAACATGATTATCTACTCTGTCTAGCTGTTTCTCTATATACATTTATTCACATTTTTCATCAGTGGTATTTAAGCGTTTTTATGCATCCATTCAGCCAGACATTCTATCTAGATGTTTAATCACGTTACAATGCAGTTAGATCTTCAACAGTTTCTTTCAGACAAGTTCTTCGTTCAGCCTCAACTCATGGTCAGGCTGTCAGATAAGTGACAAATAAGACCAGCCAGGATTATTCAAACTAACTACTGCCAGATCGACTCCTCACAAAACCGACGAAACTGAATACGGGGGCTTTGCCCCCGTATTCAGCCACCTGAGGTCTTATACTCACTTATATTTCGAATGTTTGTCAATGGTTTTTCTCTGCATTTGAGGTCTTGTGAGGGCATATGCTTGTGTGTTAGCAGGAAAATTGTCTGCTGCAGTCATTTCTATGCGGCAATCTATGAAGTCCATGGAAATTCCTTCATACTGTTTGCTTACTTCGATAACCAGAAGAGGTATAATGCTTGTGTAATGAGGAGGAGGTCGGAAGGGCAATATGAAGGAGAGGGGGAGGGGAGGTTGGTGCATTTTATGGAGGGTGGGGGGTTCATGGTCATGTGATTAAAGGATGGCAGTCGTGGAGAGGAGGGTGGAGAGGTTCATGGTGTGGGATGAAATTAAGGCATAAGGGGGAGGGGAGGGGGTCTTTTGCAGGAAGGGAAGGGGGGCTATGCATTGATCCTTTCAATATAATTTCCAATGCTTTGGATCATGTTATAAATCATTTTTATTTTACAAATTTATTACCCTTGGTGATGGTAAGGCGGGGTGATGAAACTAAGTGATGTTGAGTGGGGAGGTGCGTTGGAAATATGGGATGATGGGACTGAGTTTTGGTTGTTTGGGGTGGCGAGGGGGGCATAACTATTAAATCCAATATGGTGGCACTGTCATTGGGTTACATAATCGTTACATCACTGTCATATTTACCTTGAAAATATAAGTCTGGTGCTCATTCGTTTCAGGTGTTGGAGATTATAACTGACCACAATACGACTTTTTAATATCAGCAAACATTTGATATGACAGCATGTAAATACCATTCGAAAAATCTACATTTAAATCCCCATAAGGAAAACTCTCACAGATATATAATATTTTAACCATTCCTTATCTTCGCATTACCGAATTCGAGCGATCTGCATTTATGACATATAGTTTTGGTATCTGAAATGCTAGGATAATATATCTTGGTTTCTCGGTTGAAAAACTATATTTGAAGTTCCAGTTTACATTTAAAAACTGTGTTAGGTTCTGGTAAGTTTCTAAACTTCACAAACGGAAAGTGATGTCAAAATTTCGACCTTTCTTCACATACTTCAAAAACTTTACTTGCTCTAACATTTTCACCTGAACGTGGAGTAGTAGCCATTCGATGCTGTGTATCGACACATTCACAGCCTCTGGGTTTTCAGTAGTATCCTTTATCGCATTCGTTTGCATGTTGACTAGGAGGAGCACCAACCCTCGTTTGGGATTTATGATTATGTGTTTGTAATCCTCTGCGAAACCGAGCAACATTGATAATGGAACACAAATTTAGAATCTTCCGCCTTCGTAAACCGGCACTGCATAATCAGGTTCAAGTCCCCACCCCTCCATTTACTATGCAGGCAATTAGTTACCTGTAAGCGAGAGGTAGTTTTTTTTATGGTAGATGTTATACCAACATCTCTACTGTAATCCACTTCAACATTATTGAATTTATATGAAATCCTGTTTATAATATGTAACATACCATTTCTGATAATTTTGGTAGTTGCAGGAGCAGCACTCAGAAACCACAGAAAATTAAATAGGCGTTACATTTCACTATATTAATATCTTGATTTTTTTTACAGGCTCGCGAACCTCCGACGATAGCATATATGGACCGGGCAAGTTAGGCGAATATGAATGAAATTCTGTCTTCGTAATACTATCTTCGTTAATCACCGGTTCTTATACAGTATGTATTTCTGCGTCCATTTTTACAGACCTTGAACACTATACTTTTAAGGAAAAGGACGTTTCCATGTGTGAGCATGCTAACTGCATGAGATTTACTGACCATTAGTCTGCTATGGAATTCAATTTTTATAATTTTTCTTCTATTGAAATTAAGCACTATCTTTTTTCAAATGCAAACGGAGTGTGATTTCTTCATCTCGAAAATTAATTAGATTGCTGTTATGATCTATTATTCTGATTTCTACGTCTTGTATGCTCTGCGTCACGACTGGTGCATAAATTAGCATTTTGGGAACCTCCACAAGTTTAAAACCGGGCGGTATCAAAGCAGAAAACTCGTAAATTGTTTGAGCTGGTTTACCATTAAGGTACAAATCACCAATTAAATTGCACGTTGTTCTTTTTTTACATTTACATGCAAAATGTTCACGGGATGACTCATGCAATTTATTTGCTTCATAATTTTGATTTTAGAAACCTAGCACGGAAGACAGTGTACGACTTTTCGTGAAATAAACATTTGAACTACGCGTAATTTCACTTTTTAATGTCTTTGGGTTACCACATAGAAGCAAAGCCACGTTGTCCGGCTGGAAAGCATGTCTCAGGTAAGTAGAAATATCGTCAATTTCGTAACTACCTGCAGTCACTAAAACTTCCCGGGAGGTAGAGCCATAATCAACTTTTACATCACCGAATGCAGAGTTCGAGCCGTCAATATTTGGCTCGGAATAATACGTTTGAAAATCTGTCAGGGCAATGAACCAATCACCTTATAAATTTAACGGTGGTAAAAATATGGAGAGGAGCAGCGTGATGCTCATGTTTCGACGACATGAATGACTATGCTACCAGTGTTTAAATACTCTTATGTCTGTAATATCCACCACTAGAAAGAAATCGCAAACATAAATGACCGCAGTTCCACTGGCAAGGCAGCTGCCCCGCTGTGTAATTATAGCTTACGTTTGACCTGTGGAAGTATTTGCGCAATTCTAACGGAGGTCTCAGGTTGCCGAAACTGTCATGGTAACTTATGTTCTTTTCAGATTTTTACTACGCTACCCAATGTGTAACAGCCCCACTGTTATTATCTCAATTGACAGCAGCTGACTCATGTTTTGGATTTTGTGGTAAACTATCTCACAAGTAAACACCTCGGAAAAAATTTGATTTTTTTATTTTGTGAGCAAATTTTTTTATGTCTATGTTTGTGAGAGGTGAATTAGGCAACGAGTTGAAGATCGCCTCTTTCCTTTCGAGCGCCTGCTTTTTTTTCGTCGTTTTTGGCCGTCACCTACTGGGTATTGTAGGAAATAAAGTCATCCACCATTTTTTTCCCCAGTGTCTAGAGCTTCCATTTAATTATTGTGACGAATGGCTTCGACTAGCTGTCTGCTTTGGTTTTTAGTAATGTTGACTGCTCTAACAATATTAGATGCCCCACTAATCAAACCACGAAGGACTTCCAATGCAGGTAATACAAAAGGCAAAAAAACAACCGTGCTTCCTTCCTTTTACATTATTTACTCCGTGTACTCCTACTTTTTTTCTTCTTTCCTAAATGTAGAACCATTCCTCTCTTGATTTTAATATTCATTATTTTTTTTAACTCCCCAGGCGTCTAGTCGTTCGCCGAACTTGGTCCGAGGTGATTTGACAATCTTGCGTGCTTTGTCTGCAAGAACCGCAGCATCAGCTGCGTTCCTGGTGGCGTATGCAAGCAGTGTCCAATGCGTTCACGCCAGCATCACCACGTGCCAAATGTTTCGCAAGCTTTGTTCCTGGACCGCAGTATGCATGCCCTAGGATAAAAAACAACTGCAATAACCAGATTTAAAGGAAGTCCAACTTACAAAGCATGCATGTGTCACACATTACCATGTATATGCATACTAAATGAAAGCTAATTTATAAGCGTATTCAGTAGTCCACGACCGCTTTTGATCATGCATCTGCATGGAATTACAGCATATTGATGCAAAAGCCAGTTAATTGTTGTTCTATACATTTTTGTAAACGTCGTGTCCACCTATTTCACCATTTTTTTCGGTAACCACCAACTTCCCCAAACATGATGATTGATGTAAACTCTATAAGTACCATCACATTTCTGCATTGTAATTATTGACATAGAGATTGTCAAACAGGACGTCCGTCTTCCCGTGCGAATCACCACAGATGATAATGACATTTCATGCAAATACACTATGCCGCATCATAGCAGCACCTTCCAATTGTGGCAAAACATGTGTGATGCTGAGTTTGCTGGAAGAACAGAATAGGCTACATTATGAAAATGTTTACCTGTACTTGAAATAACTACAACAACAACAAGTACCTGCAACTTACTCACATTTTGCAAGCTGTGGATGGTATCAATTACTTTCCATGCAGTGAAAATGCTGCGATTGTGCCATCCAGTGAGGCATTGCCAAATTCCATATTTGTTTTCGATGATGTTTCATATGAGAAACAGACCTGATCCAGGAATATTTCAGCATGGGCAGGCATGGTAGCGTAGATTGTTTTTACCAATGCCAAACTTATTCTTGCATACCAAAACAATTACTACGTGACAATACAAACATGTGGTTATGTTTCGCATGGATGACTTAAACTTGCGACATGCCTATTCCGATCACATCAACATCGACATGCCTGTCGAAAAATTCAAGGATATTTGCACATGTTGTATGGTTTTATTGCGATAGTTAAATATTTTTCACTACTTAAACGTAGGCACCATCGTGGTATTGATGAGCACATTGTCGTACATCAATATAAATACATGAGAGCATTGATGGCAGCGCTCGAAACGAGTTCCATAGCTTTAAACTGCTAATTTACTGGAAAAGAAACTTGACATTATCGAGAATCGGCTGAGTGAGAAACTTAAAGACAGTTTAACCACTCTGTAAATCAGCGATTATGTCTGGGAGCACTGCAAACATGCCAAGGATACGATAACAGCTTCTCTGTCTCGATTAGAAAACTCCATTTAAAAAACTCCTGTGAGCAAACCACACACTCCTGTTTCGAAGCCACATTCTCCAGCTCTGCTACTTGTTGAGCGAAAGCCTACAGTTCCAACCCCTCGCTTGCCTCCCAAAAAGAATATATAAACAGCCACATCTGTGTTACTTACGCTCAATCAGTCTCCTTTGGTTTATGTGCCGTAGACGTGAATGACATGAACAACTTTACTGTGACCAAATTTGGTCACATCGGTAAGACACATGCTCTCTTAATTATAAAGGAAATGGAAGCACTACTCGATGTGAAGCTCGTGCAACTAGAGGAAACGATTATGAGCTAAATTATCGTCACCTTTGCCACCATGACTTACGACGACAAGTCATGGAAACATTGCACGTATTTGCGGGAAGCAATGGATGTGCATTGCAGGCACATTCGTGAAATGTTGGATGCGCACATTGGAAAAGAGGACGAAGAGTCGAACAAGGGTTCTGCCATATCGCAGGTTGGTGCAAAGTAGTATATAAAAACTGCCTGTTCTTGTAGCAACAATCTCAATTCTCAGCATAATGTCGACTGTTGCAGATGACTTAAATCTCATAGTAAAAAATGTGAATGCAAAATATTTATTGGCGAAATGTGCAAAAATGGAGCATGATGAAGGTTTAGAAGAGATCTTAAAATCAATTACTTCAAGACTTAATAATTTACGGCCATCAGTTCCAAACCACGAAGTGAAGAAAGAAATAGACGTCGTACCCAGGGTCAAAACGAAACTGAAGTTACCGGTGAATTATGAATACGAAGAGGATCTACCTTTATCGGTTTGGAGATGCATGAAGGAGAGAGCAAATGTCTGCAGCACATCCGTTCGCAATTACTTGACATCGTACAGGTCTTGGTCTAATGACAGATCTTATGGAGTGTACAGGTGAAATAAAAAGTGGTTTTTGGGAGACAACCAAATTTTCTTCTGCCTAATGATGTTGTACACATTGGTGAAGAGGTTATACATGCTGCTCCAGGACTTGACGAATTACTGTTTAAAGAAAACCTGGTACCAATTCATAGGAGGCATTACACTAGTAAAAACGTCTGCTGAAACTTACAAATGCGCATATGAACGACACGGACCCTTCCAGAAATCAATATAAGCATGAAACTCACTCGAAATGTGACATTATCTCATCGTTGTTTCCTGATGTAGGTATCGTAGCAGGTAGTGATCTACATACAAACATTGGAGATGGTAGATGTTATGAATATGCTTACTGCAATGATGTTAACTAAAGAGTTCAATGATTGCGACTACTAATTGCACCTCAAAAGGCTGGAAATATGTACCATGCAAATGAAATTACCAACATTTTGGAAGAATTGCATACGATAAATGATTGCACAAATAGCTGCTGAGCTCCACAAGTCGGCTAGGCTTAACCACCCCAGATTTAAATTGGCAGTATTTTTTTTACGAGATACATGCCAGGTGGATTGAGTAGAAATTATATCATGTGCACATGCTAACAAATGTTTCAAATACATGCTGACTGTAATTGACTGTTATAGCAAGTATGCATGGACTGTAAGTGAAGAATAAAAGAGGGAAATGTGTTGCAGATGCAATGGAAGTTGTTTTGCATTATAAAAGCCCACCCAAACATTTACAAATAGATATCGGCAAGGAATTATACAATCCCGCTTTTCGTGCATTGAAAAAAAAAAAAGATAAATAATTATTATACCCACACTGGTATTAATGCTGTATTTGTCGAGAAATTGCCTCAACTCACATATGCCTATACTCATAAATTTTACCATATAATGGTTAAATCACCCGTAGATGTTGTCGATGATTCGCTATTACACACTGTATTTAAAAACAAGAAAAATCTGGACAGACACAAACTCAAAGCTCGTGTGGGTGATGAAATATGCATATCACGAATGAAGGGAACTTTTGATAAAGACTACATACCTGAGTGGTCGAACGAGCTGTTCCGAGTAGAAAAAAATCGTCATTATGAACCACGGATCAACTATCTTGAAGATTTGAATGGGGAACCCATTCGTGGAGAATTCTATGCTCAAGAAATTCCGGTAACAATGCTTCCCCATTCATAACTTGTGGGAAAAGTGTTGAAATTGAAAGGAAATAAAATATTAGTGCGCTGGCTGGGTTACACCAAATCACAGTATTCGTGGATCCAAAAAATCGGATATAATTGCCTTATAGCTTCTTCGCACATGGTTGGTTTTTAGCAGCCATGTGGGGCGATAAAGTGGGAGGGGGTAGTTCGAAGACGATGGCAGATGTCCCTTCCGAAGACGTGTGTGCGTGTGTGTGTTGTGCTAAAAAAAAAACAGTTCCAAGATGATGTCAGATGTCCACTTCCAAATATTGGTTTGCAGCATTGAAGAACAATATAAATATTTTTTCAAGGTATATTACCTATAATTGCACTTAAAAAAATTAATGTTTAATCATTTGTTATTTGGTTTTATTTCTAAGAAACATACTTTCCCCCAACAAATTAAGTTATACAGAATGTTTTTCATGTAACCTGCATATGCAAGACTGAAAAATATATAAGATTGCTACTTAAATAATTTATTTTCAATATTAAATAAATGGATGAATGATATTTTAAAAAACAAAGATACATTAAAGGTTACTACTTCAATTAATTTGATAAAAGGCTACTTTATATTGGTAAACTATTTTTGAATATATACATTTATACAAGGATTGATTATGTGTGTCTGCTGATAATGCGAGATAAAATTATTCCAAGCCCAACAAATATGGCGGTCTACTGCAGACGAAAACAAATAACTAAAAAAGACGGCTGCCTACAGCAGACGAACACAATAACTTACAAACAATATAACTACAGCAGACACAACTAAATGTTCCTAAGCTTATTATTAAAGTACGATGACCCAGTGCATAAACAACATTTTAAATAGTAAGTTATTTCCTGTCTCGGTAGCCAAGTGTTATAAGGCATAAGTCCAATTTCCCGGTGCATGAAAAAAAAGGGGGGGGGGAATCTAAACCTGTCACCTACACAGGTTTTTTTAAGTTTTCACATATGAAAATATTGTCTATAGCTGTGAGGTTCCTGCACACAGTAAATGGGAACATCGACCTTATACTATCAGCGCCCCTAGCAGCAAACACTAGAATCACTGTCGCGCAATGGATAAGCAATTTTTGGTTTTCAGGTGAGGTTAGCTTAGTCATTTGCTCCCCGATTAATTCCTCGTATGGAGAAGATGAATAAATTAGTGTCACAATACAAAATATATTTTATATGGAGAACAATAAACAATAAAATACCTTGCTAATCACAAAAATCTATCGTTTCGCATAAAATAAAATATTATTTAATGCGTGTCAGTGGACCTCTGGACCACCTGCTGCCCACGATTGGACGCTGAACCATCATAAAACTTTCATCTGTCGAGTTGTTCAGATCTATGTGCAAGTTGAAGAGGAATATGCATTGTGCCTCTGGTATCAGTCAATTATTAAATTGCATCTGCTCTAGTGCACTGTTTAGAAAATTTGCCTTTATTTTATGGAATAGCGTTGGGAAAAATTTATTCAGAAGTGTCCGTAAATTCTCTGCAATATTACCGACACACTGATTTAGGAAAAACGGACTTCCTGTAAATTTAGAAAACTTTCCGTGAAATCACGGAACCACTCCGTATATTTGCTAGTTACTTTTCTGTACTTCTAGTTTTAAAAAATGCTCAGTAAAAATATATTTAATCTTCGTTATGTGAGTGTTTTTATGCGTATAAAAATATATTTAAGTAGAAATATTTTAATCAGAGCGATACTTGAACCCGAGTAGAGAAGTTAGTAATCTATGACTCTTAAAAGTCATCTACAAACTTCACATGAGGCGCTGTAGTACAACGTTAGTAGTTCTGTTACAGGCACGTAAGCAACTTTTACAGTTTCTATTGAAGTTGGTGTATTTTATGTGATGCTAAATGTTACAGACGCCTGATGCTACTTTTGATGTTTGAAAAAATAGATCTAGTGGCGTGGATAATCTAATTGTCGCAGAAACTATAATTCTCTCTTTACAGTGGCAAAGAAAGCTTCGTGTAGACTCAGCATTGTTCGTCCCCGAACCCAAAGCTATAGGAAATACGGAGACTTTCCGCATTTCTTATTTACGGAGCTCAGCTTACGGAGCTCAGTTCCGTTTTATGTCATTACGGATTGCGTTTCTGTATGGCTACTGTTCATTTCCGTAAATATACGTAAATTTCTAACAGTGTATATACAGAAGTACGAGTCTAGCAGTGTACGATGTTATTAAGTGGGGGTTTACCAATAAGCCTTAGCTACCTAAAAATTCGCGGACTCCTTTGGAGAAAAGCTGGTCTTGAAACAGTCTTTTCCACTTTAATTTCATGGCAACCCTATCCCTTACTTCACACACATGGGAAACCCATTAATAATACAATGATAATCATACAATAAATACCTGCTGTGGTAGCAAACAGTCACTTAGCCACAAACACTAGTCGACACTATAAGCGACTCTGAAATGTCGATACTCACATAATACAGGTATCTGAAGTTATGAACATTTCTGGCCTACAGATCTGGGAAATTCGCGTTGTCATTAAATATTTGGTGGCAGACTGAATTCCAAATTATTGTCCATTTGTTCGACTTCTGCTATTGGTCGGCAATAATATGTCGGGCATGACTCAGCGGACTCTTGAGTTAGGGGCCGCGGTGCTGCTATGGCTAGAATACTCGCCTCCAACCTAGCCGAACCGGGTTACATTCTCGGCTTGGTCGCTTCCGGATCTTCGCATGTGGGAATCGTACCAGACGATGCCGCTGGTCGGCGGGCCTTCCCGGGGATCTCCCGGTTCCCTCGCCCTTGCATTCCGGCGCTGCTCCATATGCACCTCGCTTCACCCTCATCGGCTTTCAAGACCTCGATGTTAAGAGCCACCCAAACATCTCCACTCTTGAGCCAGTTATAAATATTCGACGGTGCAACGGCCGCTCTACAAAAAGGGAAATAACTTCCATTAACGCGGCTGTTGAGCATGTTACCGTCCAAAAGAAAGGATTGGATTTTACTCGTCAAATTATTGTAATCACATGTCGGCCACCTTTAAAGGCATGCTTTCAAACCACAAACACTTTGTACATCTTTGCCCGGGCCACACTCAGAGAAAAATGATTTCTTTTTGTGGAATTCGTAGTACTATGAAAGTTGCAAAACACAAAGCATGAAAGCACAAACCAGTTTTTAATTTAACTTATATTTGCTCTCTTGTAACATGTTTCTTCTCGTTAAAGGGCACAGAGTTTTTTTTTCGTTTGAAAGCGATATTGTGAAAGGTAGCTGAGAGACGCCTTAAAACATTTAACGTGTAAAACCTTCTCCTCTCACTGGGCCGGTCCCACACTAGGCAGCGGCCTTGAAGTGCAGTGGCCAATAAATAAATGTGTGCATTGAATTCAGTTACGTACAAGTGAGTGCGTAGTCCATCCTACAGTCTATAGTCCATTCACGGTTACTTCCCACTTTTCTGAAGCCCTGCCAAAGTTCTACTTGAAGGATATTCCTCCACCCCATGCAAACAAAGCTTAAATAAGCGTAGAAAATTACACCAAATGGACAACGCACCGCATTCGTGCGCACTCGGTGTGATAATATTTTCCATAAGGACTATTTCTTACTAGGCATTGGTTTGCTGTGCTCTTTCATCTAGACCCATACTCTTTCGGCGTGTGTCCATGACCACAATGGCGTCCATAGCACCAGACAACTCTATCACAGCCGCGAAGCATGCGCCCCTTTTAACCATAATAAACCCGATCTAAGGCGTATAGGGCAGTCCACTCTCCAGCCGTGTTAGCCACTAGCATGCACGCCGGAGGAACACACAGCTGTGAAGGATCTCTCACCGGCGGAGCGGGATTTGGAGGCTCGCCACAACAAAAAATAGATTTATTTCCAACTTGAGACTTGAGTAGAATAAACTTTAACCAGGGCGACACCGCAACTTGTGAACGCGAGGCTGCAGTGCGCCGCCATCTTGTCCCCCGAGGGGGGGGGGGGGGGATACCGCACGCTAGTCACGCTACGCGGGGCCCGCCGCCAATGTCCGATGTGCGCATCAGCAGCCCATCCGCGCCACAGGAAACAGCCGTCAGATGTCTTTATGGTCGCCATCTCTCCTACCTCCACCTCTCCCCCGCGGTCGCGATGGTACCTGCGTGAGGGCTGAGAGAACAACGGCCAGTGTCGTTAGCATGCCGCGCGGCTACGGACTCCCTCGCGTGTTTTTCAATGCGCCCGCGAGTCAAAAAGAGCCGCTGTTACACGTTCCTTTGCCTCTCGTCACTCTCCCTTGTCCTTGCCACTAACTACACGCTTCCCCGCCCATACCGCATTCACAAAAGTCAATTCTTTGCCTTGGCGTCTTATTAAAAGCACATTTTAAAATTTGCAGCCATTGACATTATTTTCTTACAGCGATTATTCACGGTAGAGTCAGCTTTTCTTGAAATCCTCTCATTTGGAATAATAGTCAATAAATATAGTTNTTACAGCGATTATTCACGGTAGAGTCAGCTTTTCTTGAAATCCTCTCATTTGGAATAATAGTCAATAAATATAGTTAATTGTAGGCTTAGACGTTAACTTCAAGTACAGTGAAACATATACACCGTGTTTATTACTCCCAGGACAATATTTATTTTAAAAAGTGGCGAAGAATAAAAAGATGGTTGGTAGNCATATACACCGTGTTTATTACTCCCAGGACAATATTTATTTTAAAAAGTGGCGAAGAATAAAAAGATGGTTGGTAGGGAAATGTAACTAAGACGTCAAAAGTGCTCACTTTACCGTGAACAGCGTATAATAGTCTACACTTTAAAATGTGCATGTAACCTCCACAGAAAATACATTCCGTGGCCCTGATTTCAACGCAAGACACTTTTAGAGCAATTTCCAAGAAAACACATAGCCTGGCTAACCTTCTACAGGAGTGAGCGGAATTCCTCCAGATTTTCTCGTATAATATGGATGTGCCGGAAAATGAAACGTTCAGTTTAATAATATCAATGCTTTATGAATACATTCAGAACATACTTCAGAGTGTTCAACACAAGACATGTTAACGAGATTTTTTTTCNTATCAATGCTTTATGAATACATTCAGAACATACTTCAGAGTGTTCAACACAAGACATGTTAACGAGATTTTTTTTCCAATGTGTCATGTGTAGTTTTGAAATCCGTAGATGAATTTTCCTGTGCGACGAACATGACGGAAACAACTCGTTGGAATACTTTCAACTTGAGTACAGAAAAATTAGGATTTCTTGAGAGAGCTGGCGCGAAAGCAAGTACTGTAAATATATGCACATATAATTTTCCATTAGGAAATACGCGAGAGATTTGGGGTGGGAAGATGGCACATAATCTATTTGCGGTTTCTTCACTCTTTTGAATCAAACCTTTGAACGACTCGCCCATGTATAACGTGTTTGATTGTTTCCTTATTATTATGTTATAAATATCAAAGTTATAGACCTTATTTTTGTTAAACTAAACTTTTATTTAATTATATATAAGTTATGATATTTCATTTATAATTTATATGAATAGAAAAAGGGATAAAATTCACTATTGCTTGTGAAAATTGCAACACCCAGAAAGAATGGCCAGAATGAATCCAAACTCGGAGGTTATGTAGAACAGTGTACCAGCAATAAGTGATTACGATTGCAGTGAGATTCCGTACACGTAGGCCCAGCAGCGCCCGCTCATGTGTGACCGGAAACGTACGTATTACGCCAAGCTCAGTCAGTGAATAGCCGTCAAAGGGCGCCATATCAGCATGTGCGTGAGTTCGAACGAGGCAGAATGATCGCTCTCCGGGAAACGGGTTTGTCATACCGTTACATTTCGGTTCGTACAGGGCATAGAGGGTTGTATGCAGCGGCGAGCGGGTACTGAACCACGCAATGTGACCACAGCATGGGATGACTGCCATCTTGTTCGCATGGCCGTAACGGACCGTACAGCCTCGTCCTCGGTGTTGGCTCGACACTGGAGCACTGCAACGGGCGTGGACCTGTCTGCGTCGATGGTTCGACGCCGTCTGCTGCGGGCTGGACTTGTGGTACGCATTCCATTGCGTCGGCTTCCATTATCCAGAAACCACAAACGCCTCAAACCACGTGAACACCGTCGCTGGCGTTTTGAGTGGTACAATGTAGTGTTTTCGGACGAGTCCTGCTTCAACCGGTCCTACAGTGATGGCAGCATACGTGTTAAACGCTACCGTGGTGAC
Source organism: Clitarchus hookeri (assembly GCA_002778355.1). Classification (NCBI taxonomy): domain Eukaryota; kingdom Metazoa; phylum Arthropoda; class Insecta; order Phasmatodea; family Phasmatidae; genus Clitarchus; species Clitarchus hookeri. The sequence continues at coordinate 23,551 of NQII01006025.1, read as the reverse complement.
CGCAATCCGGCAGCCTGCTTTGTGGAGCGGCATAGCGGACAAGCGCCAAGTGTAATGGTGTAGAGCGCCATTGGATACAACATGCAGTCTCGAATCATACGTAATGAGGGTAATCTGAACAGCGACCGCTACATGAGGGAGGTTTTAGAGCTTGAGGTACTGCCTCTCCTTCAGGCGACTCCACATGCCACATTTCAGGAGGAAAATGCCCGGCCACGTGTGGCGAGGAACGAGCAAACCTTCTTCAATGAACGACGGGTACCACTGCTTCACTGGCCTGCACGTTCGCCGGACACATCGTCCATCGGACATGTCTGGGATATGGTTGGTCGGCAACTTGTTCGTCATGAACTTCCAGCAACCACTGTTGATAATCATTTGTTGACTCACATAAAAACCGCGCGGAGAGAGATTCCACAGGAACATATCCAGGTACTAATTGATTCCATGCCACAATGTTTGGGGCACTGATTGCAGCACGTGGGGGATTCGCACAATTATTAATTTTGAAGGACAGACACTATGTACAGTTCTGTAACCTTAGTAAATTGTGTATTGTCATTTACCTAATCTGTGGTATAAAGTTCATTTCAATCACATGTATCCTTTTTGGTGTTGCATTTTTCCCAAAAGTTAGTGTAGTTGTGTTGGTAATAGCTAGTAAGAAGTAGTTCTCATTAAAAATATTATTACACTGAGTGCGCACAAATACGGTGCCTTGTCCGTTTAGTGGGATTTTCTAGACTCTGTTAAGCTTTGTTTGGAGGAGGCGGGAGAATGTCATGGAAGTAGAACTTAAGCATGGCTTCAGAAAAGTTGGAAGTAACCGTGAATGGACTATAACGAGCGGTTTAAAGCTTGCCGCGAAATGAAAAAAATTAACATAAATCATTGGGCGTGGTGACCACTTGCAGCTCATACACCTTGAGGTGATTTTCAAAGCCAACCACTTATGCCGACGAGGGTGCACCACTACCGTGCTTGCTTTCACTATCAAAACTATAAAATGTTACTTTTATTTCGTTTGTCTAAAATCAAAATATTCATTGCCATGATTAATTAATTTTCTCAAATTTATTTACGTTCTCGCACAGAAGATTTTTTGTAATTTTGGTTTAAGCATGACAGTCGTGAAGTCTAAATTCTTATTACCTACCCCGTAGTTCAGTTTCTTTACTTGTGGTGTTAAATCTCGAAGCATGTCAGTTAAATTTCCACGATATGTAGCGTTGTTTCTTAAGGTATCGTTTTGAAACAATTTTCTCGGTATCCCATTTTTCATAACTGCCTCGTATGTATAAGTTATTGTAGTGGTATTCTCTGGTTACCTGCTAGCATTTTATTCTCCACAAGGCGTTGAAAACCAAGCAATTTTTTCTTTATGCTTAGGTTATCAGATTTTATTCTTTTGTCACTACACCGTTGCAAATGAACCAGTTTATAAAATACCACTTTAAAAATTGACACAGGATTAATAAATTGCTCTTATTTTTAACTATGCATAGCCTATTATTTTGAGGGTTTAATTCTTGGAAATATTCTGTGGTTTCCTGAAAAATATCTAATTTTTAGTTAAAGCAGTAATAAAATGTTCTGCCATTTTAAAACTAAATATTACCAAAATAATTTTTATGGTCACATTTTAAGACTGATTGTTATTTTTTTCTTTCACTCATTTAACTGATTTCAGAGAGTTCAATATTTTTAAAACTATTTCCTTGGTTGTGGAATATAGATTTACACTTTTATTGTTAATAAAATTTGAGGTATGTTTTTAAACACTATCGAACGCTGACAATTAATTCGCCTTCGCAGTTCCAAGCTCACTGAAGGAGTGTGTATTTTCATCAGTTAGTACGAAGAACTCTGCTCTTGCATTCATCTGTTTGCTCTTACTTCTTGACGAGGCTAGTGGCCAATAGCAGGGCTTTTTGTAACCATGTTTCAGACTCTCAGATAATGACAAGCAATAAAATACATTAACTGAGTCTACAAAGTTTTATTTTGTGGCACATTTTCTTTTTAGCAAAATATATTTATATGCATTTCTATGTCATGAATCATCACATTACGTCTCTATATTTTTGTACAGAATGTGATATGAAGAAACCAGTTACGATTATTTTCATAAAACTTATAATATAGTATTTAGCACTTTTTGTATAGACAATGTAAACAATGGTATATCTGTTACAGGCTGTTCACGGTAAAGCGAGCACTTTTGAGGCCCTAGTTACTTTATTATTTCAGCAACTTGTTTATCCTTTAACCCCATTTGAAAATAAACATTGCTATTTACCTAATAAACACTCAGATTTTAATGTCGAAGGATAATAAAAAATATTTTAATTGACTATCATTCCAAATGAGAGGGCTTTTAAAAGTGCTCACTGTACCGTGAATAGTCTATAATATAATTCGTTCGAAGTACATGCTAGTAAGATCTGTAATATACCTATACGTAAGTCTATGTCTGCACTTACGTAAGTATGTAACCTCCAAACATACTGTTGTAAAAATCCTAGGAATATATGTTACTAACGATCGTCAGGACGCAACATTTCATAAAAACACATTTTCAGTATTTATAAAACTCTGGGTGTGCAAACTTCTCAGTGCATCGTTAACGACTAATTACAAAATAATATATCACTAATTATTATAAAAAAAATTATTCAAACACTAGAAACACATGTTGGACTTCTTGAAAATTTCTTCAATAAGCCTGGCGATGTTACCATGTATTGCCAAATCATGTTGAGTAATGCATTTAATTGCTTAAAATTTGTGATAATAGCACAATGGACTATTATAATTCCCTTCCTTTTCTTTTTTCTGATTTCTTTTGGTATAATGACCAATGTATGTACAATCACGAAATCAAAACTTCAGCGNGGGTAATGCATTTAATTGCTTAAAATTTGTGATAATAGCACAATGGACTATTATAATTTCCTTCCTTTTCTTTTTTCTGATTTCTTTTGGTATAATGACCAATGTATGTACAATCACGAAATCAAAACTTCAGCGTGCTAACTTTACAGAGACAGGAAAATTTATGCCAGCAAATAATAATTACATCTTACTTAAAACTTCTTGCCAAACATTTATTGCAGGCATGCTCTCGCCTACATGCTAATTGATGCACCATGCATTGCACTGATCCGTACGAAGAGCAACGGCAAATTGCGGTGGACGGCGAAGTTCTAGCAAGTCTCGTAACCACGAAGTGATAACAACAGAATCCTATTACAAAGAGAATACAAGGTAGAATCTGTACGCCAGCTGCGCAGCAGCCAACTTCCGTGTAGCAACACTCAACTATTCTTTTCTTCCCCAATAATACTATATTAGTGGGAATTATACTATTAGTTAGAACATATTTATGCTGATAAGTCCTTTAAAACTTTTGAAAACTTTTTCTGCCACGTTTCAAGGTAAATAGAACACATTATATATCATTAAATATATATGTATATAAGCACGGGTCTGTAGTAAAGCTGTTTGGCCACATGTTTTTTGTGTTTTTGACAGATCCTTGGAATATGGGTGAGTCAATCTTGGAGACATACTTGGCGTTTTGTACACTGCTATTCAGGAGAAATAATGAAGTATTTTTCTATTCAGTTGACTTTATACGAATCTAATATGCCAGCTGGCATACGGATAAAAAATAATTGATCAGAACATTAAGTTTCAGCATCTAAGCTACCAGTGACGAGAAATATTTTCAAGTAGTTACGAGGGCCGCGATGGTGTAGTGGTCAGACTCCTCGCCTCTCACATAGACGAACCAGGTTCGATTCCTGGCGGAGTCACTCCCGGATTTTCACACGTGGGAATCGGGCCTGTCGATGCGTCTGATCGGCGGGTTTTCTTGGAGATCTCCCTTTTTCCCCGCCCTTGCATTCCGGCGTTGCCCTATACTCACTTCACTTCAACCTCATTGGCTCTCAGGATCTCGATGTTAAGAGCCGCCCAAATCTCTCCACCACACTACACTCTAGTAGTTAGGAGTTGAAGAAATCTGTAGTTGTGGTTAACACTTCCTACACTGAGCCAAATTATGTACTGAAATCATTATTTCCAACAGGTTTGGTGCGAATCATCCATATGCACCTGTGGAGACATGGACACTTTATTGACTGTTGCGCTTTGCTTACGTCACGTATCCATTTTTCTCAACCACTCAAAACTTACCAGCTGTACCAACGAATGTCTGTTATTGGTCCTCTGTATTGGAATGTGTAGCTAGTTTCATTTGCACATGTAACACTAGCCGTACTTGTGGTTGGTGTTTTATTAGTTCATTGCGTTCAGGGACGTGTTTTACACTTGAGGTGTTTTATTCGGGCGAAATATATTTTTTGAAGGGCAGATACATTATTTTATGATCTTTCTTTACCAATGTAAATAACCAAATTGAAGCGGTAGGTGCATCACTGAACAATTTCGCAAATTCATTTTCGGACAAGTTAAACTGCAAATACATGTATATTTCCGCTATGTTTGCAATTGAAGAACGGTTTATTAGACACGCCTGGGTGAATTCTGAGCCAATGACAGACCTGCAAGGAAACAAGCACCGAATCCCGTGCTATTTGATCTGAGGTATACTGGCTACACTCTGGGGCAGCGGCCAATAAACCGAAATTTGAAGCTCGAAAATATATAGGATCATGGAGACTAGCCTACAGGTTGTTTACCACGCGAAAATTTTCTATACTTTTTCATGACGTTTCAAAACTCGGGGATCATTAATAAATCTTTGCCCATATGATAAACGAGCATTGAGTTACAAGTGCTAATACAGACATTGCAGGGACCGCAACTTCGCATGTTATTATGGAGGGAAGTAGGCTGTAAGTTCTTTCAGAACTTATTGTTTACCTTTGAAAAATATCCGATGGGTTAAAGAATGACCAGAAAAATAACCCTTTAAACAGCTGTCTCCTGTACCTGGGACGTTGCATAGGAAGCGACTTACTTGGCGTAATTTGCATAATTGGCTGCAGTTAAATTAATTGTTGATACAAATGAAATATGACAAAAGAATTTCACGGAAATTGTTTATGTGGTGTGCCCATAATTTCCTTTTTAAGTTTTATAACGAAATTTAAGTTAGAAACAGCTAGAAGTCAAACGGTGAACAAGGTACCGGACTAAAAAAAAAATGTTCTTCGTAGTGCCAATTTTAATTCAATAAAACCATCAGCTGGAGTTGTATGGGTCCGAAATGGTGTCCTGCGATGATCAATTCCCTGCAGCTTGAATATTCGCTCGCATTTCCTGCACATTTTGCAGTGGGGTTACCAGGTGAAGACGAGACAGAGAGGCCAATAACATCCGATACATTTCCAATTGGAGACAGGTCTGGTGATACGGCTGGCCATAACATACAGTAGTATCCATGACTTCAAGGCATGCTCTTGAAGTGGCAGCGGTATAAGGATGAGCGTTGTTCTGTTGGAATAGAGTACTGGCGTGGGCGTTCACAAACAGAAGGGCCACTGGTTACAGATCCTCATGAACGAGCCAATGGGCTGTCGAAGTGCCCGCGACGAAGACCAATTGTGATCGGGCATCGTAGGAAATCGCACCCCACACCATGATACCAGGCCGTCTAGACGTGTGACAATAAACCGTTCATCTTGGCGCTGCTCACGTTGCTTCCATACGCAGATGCGTTGGTCGTCGCCATCAAGACTCATCACTGAAGATTATCCACATCCCTTCTGCGTGGCTCCATGACAGTCGGTCGGTCACGACACCATTGCAGTCTGTGGCGACGTTGGCGTGGTGTTGAGGGCAGTAGTCGCAACAGTCTGTGTGCATGTAGTCCTGCGTCGTGCATCTGCCAACGGCACTGTCACTTGTGTCGGCATCCCATCTATCACCGAGCGCCTAAACTAAGGAAAGCCCGCGTCATATGCTGTTGGCACTACGTAAACTAGGTGGATGACCATCGCCGATGTGGACGTGGGTTACCTTGGTGTGAGCGCCCCGTCGACTGCCGAGGTGACCGGCAGGCGGGCTATAGTCTTATTGGAGCGCCGGCCCGTTGCCGGGCTTGTTCGTTGCTTCACTTCCCTCTCTCCACCTCCCTGGGTGTCTTCAGGACTACTGGCGGCACGAGCAGCTTGTAACGTCAACATAGAGCGCTCTATGCGACGTGAACGTTAGAAAACGATCCAAGAAATAAAAGGCTGGTGTTCGCCTGTTAGAGGGACTTTGAGGAAACTTAAAGAGGGAATTGATCAGAACTCTGTTCCATTATAAGGGGGGGGG
>NQII01006025.1:0-17214 GCA_002778355.1 Clitarchus hookeri | reverse complement strand
GGGGGGGGGGCTGCTAATATGGTTTCATAAAGTTAAGTTTTACACTATGGGGTTTTGTATCGCACTTTTAAATATGTAATTGGTGAGGGAATTGTTTTATTGTAATTTCTGTAATTCAAGGCATTTTATCGTATACTATTGTATTTAACTTTGGAGTTTAAAGTAAATTTTGTATTTGCTTTATTACCGATGGTGGCCTGTTTGTACCTGTTTTCGGGAATTTTTCAAAATATAATTTATAAAAGGTACTCCTCTCTCTCACTTGNAGACAGTTCAAGTTAAGTTCAAGATCAATATATAAAAATTGCCGCAATGATATTATCCAAGATAATGGAATACAAGATTGCGAAAGTACTCCAATCCTTAGCCCCCAGCCCTTGCCCTGGAACCTACTAAATCCATCTACTCGTAGGATTTAAATTAACTTGTAAACCGAATTCTATAGGTATTTCGAGGCCAATGCTGAACAACGAAGGAAGATAATAGTTTTTGTAAACTTTGTGTGAAAATATTTCATGAGTTCGACATATTCTTTTATCATGATTTTATAAACCGCAAAAGAATTTACACATTTATATATATGGTATAGCTCGACAGGAATGCATCACGCTGGCAAATTATTTGTTTGCAAAGTTGGTTACAGTTACTGTATGTGAATGCTTTTCCTTAGATTTCGTGTATCGGCTACCAGAAACGGGTAATTCCAAATAACTTTTGCCCTGTTAAGGTTCTCGCCTACCTAGAGCTTTTCTTCGCGTTTGTGGCAGAGAAGCGTGGGAACGATAAGGGCGACTCTGCCACGCGCATCAAGTGCGCCATCGGCACAAAGCGCAAGGCTCGGAACGGGTGTGTAGTGTTCTCGTAACGCTATGTGTACCTGCAGGACTTTCAGCAGTGATGTTATTATTTTATTGCTGGAAAGTCTGGGGCAAGTTTCAATACAGGGCTCTTGAGTCGTTTGGTATTTTTCTGATGGTTATATTTTGAAATACGGGGCTTTGAAAAGCAGTTTTTTTAGCAGTTTTGGAGTACTTTGAATGGGTGTTTGTAATGTGTGTGACATCTTAAAAGCCCTCAATAGCCCTCTCCTGAAGTGTGTATTGGAGACACATTTAATAGTTTCGTTGGAAAATGAGTGTTTGAAACACACTGCAACACAGTTCAAGCGCCAGGCAGGCGAGAGTCAAAGCTGCGAGGACGGCCTTGTCAGGTTGCCAACAGCGGATCAGTCAATCACAGGAGCCGCCGTGGGCAGAGGGAAATCGCGGCCGAGCAAGGGCCCGGTAACACGTACTACGTGGCACCACGGTAACGGCCCAGCCTACCAGGCCAGCAGCCGCGAACTTCAGATGAGGAACCAATGTTAAACGAAATTCCTTCTCATTGCGTCAATTTTAAAGATAACTATTTCAAGCAAAAACCATTTTTACGCGACTTTCTTAGAGAATATTGCTGTATAAATTTTTTTTGAAACATTATTATTTATTCAGCCTATCATTTCTTATACGTTTATTTTAATTTTATATTTTAAGGGAGGAAAATGTATTAAACAAAACAACTGGCAAAATGTCCTAAGTAGCAGCACTACTTAAGAAATTTCACATAGAATACTTTTCGTTGGAAATAATTATCTTTAAAATTGAGGCAATGAGAAGGAATTTGGTTTAACATTGGTTCCCTATTTGAAGTTCGCGATTCTGGTCAGGGCCTTTCACGTCACGTCGTTGTGAATGCTGTCCCCGCGTACCTTGAGCCGCATTCCGTTACCTCCACAATGCGCAGTGCGTGCAAGGACGTTGTTCCTGTCCCTCGCTATACGCGCATCTGCTTACTTCCTGCTCTAGCCGGTCTTGCGCATCAACTGCATCTAGTCTGGAGCAGGACTGTCACATTGGCGGGAATGTGCCACACGATAACGAACTAAAAAGTCTGCAAAGGTGGCCTCGTATAGGCGAGTATCTAGAACGCACGTATGTTGTTTGCAACGTGGTTAAGCTACGCATACACACAGTGCAACGACATTAAATTACGCGAGGTAAGGTTCGTTTACATGCTGTACATTTATTTCCAAACCAAAATTGCGAAACAAGGGCACGGTTGTTGTCCCGTTCTCTTGTGCAGTCGAGAGTAACCGGATCATGGTATGAGTTTTCTAACGACTGCATATACGCAGGTGACAGAACACGACCTTGGTGTCACCTCACTGAAGGAAAAGGTTAGTTAGTACATAGTTACAAAAATTATGTGGTTGATGCTTTCCGAGGCGAAATTTTGTTGCTGCTTAAAAACACAGTGTGGTGCAGCATAGCACGCAAGTTTCAAGTACTTAAGCCGTTTAGAGCTCCATAATATATGTGTTTATTGAAAAAATATTTATTGGCTCCCAGCAGTCATGTCGTCTACAGCTAAAGTTTTTGCTGCGACTGCCAATCTACATCCGTTATAACTTGTTCAGCGCATGCGCGGTGGAGTTTTGGAAGCGGCAACCTTCTGGTCTGGCTGACGCCATATTCGTCCGTGCTTGTATTATTGTATCAGGATACAAACGAGCTCATTAGGGATATTCTTAAGAAAAATGGGAATACATTACGTGTTACACGCAAATGATTCCAGCAAATAAATATTTTGTGACGGCAAATGTTTAGGACTTGACGCGTGTCCTACTTGTTCGATTTCATTTTGCGCATGTGCGAGTTGAAGCTCGTAACAACGAGCGAGGTGACGCAGGGATAACACACTGAACTCGATTTCGAGAAGAAACACATTTCGATCCCTGGTCCGGCCATCCTCATCTCGGTTTTCAGTGGTTGTCAGAAAACACTCCAGGCCGCGATAGCTGGTTCCGCAATAAAGACGCCAGATGCTTTCCTTGAACCTGCAGTCGACGATACGGTAAGGGTTTTGCCTGCCTAACGCCTGAACTGCGTTGCAGTGTGCTTAAAATTCTGGTTTTTTGACGAAACTATTAAACGTTCCCCCAGTATGTTTACAAATGAAAATACACCATACCCCATACGTGGACGGAATGGTACTTTTAAGTTACCACGCATGCTGTAAATATTATTTTGGAGATCTCCAATATAGTTAAAAATGACGTTTTAAGATTACCGTATCTTAAAACATACTAGCCGGATACCAGTTAAACTACGAAATCAGCAAGTATTGAACTTTGCTACAGATGTTTCATCAATAAAATGACCGTGTCACCACCGAAAGTTGCATAGGTACACGCAGCACTACGAGAACACTGCACCCCAGTTAAGAACCCTGCACGTGGCGGCGGTGTCGCTCTTGTAGCGCGTGCCAGGTAACTCGTACAGCTCCCGCGCTTCTCGGCCATGAAAGGAGAAAAACGACGCTGGCAAGCGGGGTCCTTAAAGAATATCAACCTCCCGTAACCCGCATAGCAATTTAGTGTTAACCGGTAACGCTGCTAGTATCTTAGCATTCTTGTTGCGACTAACGAATCCATTACTGCCTACAAACACACGGAATTTATTGGCGATCACAAACGTCCTTTTGTGGTCGCGTGTGAATATACTGAAATGACAAAAATTGATGTCCTCTCCACAAAATATTTTGTGATGCCTGTATTGACAAAATGATTTTGTAGTTTTCAAAAATTAATTTGGTCACAAATTTTATTCCTATCAATGCACTTCAGCATTACGCAATAGTGTCACAAAAAAAAAAAAAAAAAAAAAACATCTTTTCAAGGGAACAGATCATTCAAAGTTGTGTTTTTAGGTTGAGCGGCGAGAAATGAGCCAAATAAATGAAAACAGTGAAAATTGAGGAACTGATGATCGGTTCGAGATGACTATAGTGGCTGAATTTCACTGATTTATTTGTAATAACAAATTAATGTCAAGAACTCCACTATTATAAATCATTTTTCCCAGTTAATTTACTTGATTCGCTAGTTGGCAGTAGCTTATTAACTGACTTTCAGTAAATTTAATTTCACTGATTGATGTCACTGATTCGGACTTAACAGTGTAGAGAGTCTGAAGACGACGGGGTCCTCGTGACTACACAAAATAAAGTACGATACTTTGACAACATTATTAATGTAATTAAAACATTAATTTTTTGTTATCTGTGAGCGATCAGTAACTAATGTTGCTGTAAATGTAAGTAGTATGCTTTGGTTCCTTCTGGCACAGGATCCAGGGTCCAGTTCGGGGGCTCCGACCGACAGCCATATTGTAATTGGCAGCCAGCTTGGATAACGTGTTTCCATCCACTATCTTGTTTCTGCCATTCGCCATTTTCTCCGACATATTTTTTCTACTTGTCTTTTGTTTACATCGGTTGTTGCTAAGGGGCGCACCAATCGTTCGATCACCATATTTGTTTATGGAGATGGCAGCTAGAATGTGCTGGTGTCACTCTCACTCGGGCACCATGTTGGTTCTGTAGTTGGCGCTATGGGCGCTGCTATTTATTTAGTCTTTGTAGAGCTCAAAATATCATCAGAAGGAGGGTGGGATCGAACTACCGAACCTTGGGTCGGCATGCAGATGCCATACATCACTCGGCTATCGGGACATGTGCAGGTACTAGGGTTTAAAATAAGTAACAGTAATATAATATGTATTGGAAAAAAATTGCATTAAAAAATAACGTATGTGTTTGATGTCATTATTATTCCAGAATAATAATCTTTTTTAGTCACTTTTCATAAAACAATTTTTCTTATAAAATTATGAAAATATGTACTTAAAAATAAAATACATTTATTTAAAATCATTAATTAGTTTTTTACTCTATTTATTGCATTTTTTATTTCTGTTGTTATTTACATGTTATTTTTTGATTAAAGATTTGTGTTAGTCATCCATCCTTCGGTTTGGGACTGCTCATATATGCTGAAGATTTCAGCAAAAAAACTTGTTGATAAAGGGGTGGAGGAAGGGGGGAGGGGGGAAAATAATTTTACAATAAATAAAAATAATAAAACTCTCTTTTAAGCTACTTTTATTTAGTAATGTACCACACAAGGAAACGCATAAGCTCTTCAACGGCGAGTTCACCATTCGATGTCCGCTTCAGCAACCCAGGAATCGTAGCAGGAAGGGAAACCCTACCACTTTACATACGCCCTTTTGTTACGTCGTTTCTGCACTGCCTCGATCAAATACAATTCTGGAAACTTCGTCGGCTGGATCTCCTCAGTGTAAAAGGCACCATGGATAGGTAAGGTGTTCAGATCTTCGAGATAACAGGTCCTTGGTGTAGTCACAAGTAATCAGCTATCTCTCAACCTTCGCAACACATTTACGAGAACTCGCTGTATTCAGAAGCCTGGGCTTCCTGAGGGACCACGCTGGCCAACATATCTAAAGTGGCATCGCCTCTACATGTGTAGTTTTTTAATATTTTTTATTGTGTACAGTGCATTTATGGGACTGAAATGGTAACCCATTTTTGTGGAACCTTGTAGAGTTCATTTCAGTTGTTCACCTTAGATTCGGGTGTATCCACTTAGTACGTCTTGATATACAGCTGTCACTAAAAGTTAGTTCCACCTCTGTTGAAGGACCCAATTAGTGTATATACACTGAAGAGCCAAAAAAACTTGTACACCTGCCTAATATCGTGTAGGGCCCCCGCGAGCATGCAGAAGTGCCGCAAGACGACATGGCATGCGTTCGACTAATGTCTGAAGGTATGCAGGAGGCAATTGACACCATTAATCCTGCAGGGTAGTCAACAAATCCATAGGAGTGCGAAACGGTGGATATCACTTACAATGGACATGAATGGGTGCAGGTGATCGTACAGGATGCTTAAGTATCTGTCACCTGTCAGAGTCGATCTAGACATATCAGGGGTCCCATTTCACACCAACTGCACACGCCCCATACCATGACAGAGCCTCCACCAGCTTGAACAGTCCCCTGTTGATATGTAGGGTCCATGGATTCATGAGGATGTCTCCATACCCGTACACGTCCATCCGCACGATACAATTGAAAATGAGACTCGTCAGACCATGCAACGTGTTTTCAGTCATCAACAGCCCAATGGCGGTGTTGGCGGGCCCAGGCGAGGCGTAAAGCTTTGTGTCGTGTAGTCAAGAACGGTACACGAGTGGGCCCTCGGCTCCGAAAGCCCATATCAATTATGGTCCGTTGAATAGTTCGCACACTGGCACTTGCCAATGCCCCAGCATTGAAATCTGCGCCAATTTGAGAAAGGGTTGCACGTCTGTCACATTTAATGAATCTCGTCAGTCGTCATTTGTCCCGTTCGTTCACGACCTTTTTTCGGCCGCAGCGAAGTCGAAGATTTGATGTTTTACCGGATTCCCGATATTCACGGTACACTCGTGAAATGGTCGTACGCGAAAATTCAAATGTTATCGCTACCTCAGAGATGCTATGTCCCATCTCTCGTGCGCCGACTATAACACCACGTTGAAACTCACTTAAATCTTGATAACCTGCCATTGTAGCAGCAGTTACCGATGTAGCAACTTTGCCAGATGCTTGTTGTCTTATATAGGCGCTGCCGACCGCATCGCGTTACTCTGATTGGTTCCATACCTCTGTTATTTGCATACACACGCCTATACCAGTTTTTTTGCTCTCCAGTGTAACATGAATAAACCAAGTAAGTGAGTCACCTTCGGGAGGACCCGGGTTCGATTCTCCACCTGGCCGACCAGTATTCACTTTCCCACGGTTTTCTGAAATATTTCGAGGTAAATGCTGAGATGACTCCTTCCCTGTTTCTGCGTGTCTGAGCAATATGCTCCGTCTGGAATGACCTCGCTGGCGACGCTGACGTGATGCCTCACGTACCTTACCATCACGATATGAATGATGTTTAGAAAGTACAATTCGCCAGACCCGCCCAGAGGTTTCTCGAGGCCTGGGGTAAACAAAAGTGTTGGGCCCCCACTCTTCTTTCTTCTTTATGCCTAGAAAGTAATCATTTTTCAATAAAAGTTGTAATATAAATTATGAAAATCCATATATATTTTGTTTAAACTGCGATGCAGAACAGCCACGTGTGTTGGCAAATAAGGGAAATGGCAAAATACAAGGAAGTAGTTGTTAAAATATGGAAGTGAGTGTTTTGGTGAATAATGCATGATACATATTTCGGCCGGCGTTTACTCTTCTGTTTGAAGTCTGCGTCTACTTGCAATTAATCTAGAATGCAGGCTACTGGTTTTATAGCTCGGTAATGAGATAGATTGTCGAGTTTTTTTTTATATGAGGGAGGGAAGGTTCTCGTACCACCTCAATGCATAGTAAAGATGCTGTTCTAAGAAGCTTGTAGAGGTGTTTAATGTTTAATGACATATTTCGACCACCTGGCAATAAAACTCAGCAGAATCAATTCTTTAGTGCAATAATCATTATTGCTCCTAGGATAACAAACTTATTGTTTGCATAGGCTCTACACTGTACTTCAACATTACTTAAATACTGTATGTACAGAGCTGCTCTGTCATTAAATTTGACACAATTAAATACATGCATTAGTAGTTCGCTCATGTCACAAAACTTTTGGCATACGTTTTTTTAAACAAGTTCCGTTTTATTTGACCCCTTTTAGGTGACGCATAATTTTTGTAGATAGGTAAATATCAAAAGGAATATAAACTAATTACAGCTTAGTTATACTATATCTGTGTCATATGTCTGTTTTCACCTGAACTGCAGCGTCATTTTTGGTAAACACTTTATAATATTAACATTCTATAACAGTTTGTCATATGCTTGCATATTTGAGATGCCACTCGTGACTACAGCAGTTCACAAGGTACAGCCTGTAAAATATTTTGATTGAAAGCGACATGGTTTTATGAATCATTTTACTTCAAATGTTCCATTTAGAGCTGCTGTAAGAGAGTAGAGAACAATGAGAGAAATAGTTATGTTTTACCCCAGGATTAAATACCTACAAGTGTCTAACATCTTAAAATGAAAAAAGAAAAAAAAAAAAAAAAAAAAGAGGTAGCTTATTGAGTTATGTAATTTTTATCATTTGGAACAAAGTTTGCGTACATTTCTAAATCTTGCCTTAACAGAAGTTCTTGGGATAGTGTGTAAAGAGTAGTACACAGAACTGTAATACAAATCCTGTAGATTACAGTCCCGAGTAAGTGTGGGTTAAAATTGTAAAAGTTTGCTTTAAATTAAGAATTATNTGGGATAGTGTGTAAAGAGTAGTACACAGAACTGTAATACAAATCCTGTAGATTACAGTCCCGAGTAAGTGTGGGTTTACAATTGTAAAAGTTTGCTTTAAATTAAGAATTATGAAGTGTACAGAAGAATCAAAACTGGTCTGCTCAATATGCTGGTTCACAATAGACCGTAGTTGGCTGTGTGCATTTAGGGGGGTAACTACAGGGCGACTGGACTAACGAATGTCCGGGGGCTCACCAGGACCTGGTACACTCGTACTTTTCTTCAAAGAAACAACATTAACATTAGAGAGATTATACACATGGATATTCATTTATGTAGAATTATATCAATGTTTTTTTAACATTTTTACTATAATATGGCATGGCACTGTAATTAGTGAGAGTATATTAAATATTCGTAATCCTACGCTGCAACGTCTCTGATTATGCAGCCAGATGTGACTGTGGTCAGGGCCAGCGAGCATTATGATAAAGAATGTCAACATTTTGTAACTATATTCACTCTACGTTCGAAATTCAATGGACTCCACTTGTCTACTTGCATATTATTTCATGCCTGCACCTTAGAAACATAATATCACATAGACCTAGCTGGCCCATTGAGCTTGAAATTCTTCGTACTCACATAGAAATGAGCGGCGTTAGTACGACCAACTCTCTCAAGACCAACTTAAGTGATCCCAAACATTTTTTTCCAGATAAATGTGTTTTCTTGCATACTGGATGCGATAAAAAGTCAAATAATTTCGTTGCAATGGTTTGAGTAAAGTGATATTAAACTCGGTGTGCCAGAACTTAAGTCTGCAAAATTTAGATATTTACCCGGGTAGAGTGTTCATTTTACAAACTTAAAATATCTTTTATCTGTAGGATGTTCACAGTAATGTGAGCACATTTCAAATCAATATTTAAAAATTTCGCTGCAGTTAACTGCATGCGTGCTACCATATGATCTAGCAAACACAGTCCTTGTTAAATTGGCAGTGAATTAAGTTAAACAGTTTTAAGTTTTTTCGTTGCATTAAGTGCGATACTTAAATTTATTGCAAATTAAGTTTTTGTTACTTTTCTTTATATACAATAGAGAACAAAATGGAATATTGTTAACTCATTTAGATGCCTAACAGTTGTAAGTTTTCACATGACTGATGCAAGAATAAAGTCATTATGCTTGTCTTAAGGTAAATTTTTATACGTCAGAAGAATATAAAATGAGGTGTAAAGTTGACGTGTAACGCATATTGGAAGGGTCAGAAGCGTCGCTGTCACAATCCCCCTCCCCCGCCACATTATCCTCCCTGTGAGCGCCTACAAGTTGACACATATTGCGGGACACATGGACAGCCAGGACAGGTCAACCCAGAGGACGGACACGCAGTTACATGTGTCACTGCAGCGCGGGACCTCCTCCCCTACCCCCCTAGCAAGCCATGTGAAATTTGTAAATGCCGAGAAATAACGAGATAGTAGGACGATTTCCGCCCGACGTCAAAAACACATGCTGAAGGAACACACCAGAGAAAATGGCTGATAAGCTTGAAAGTGGTGCCACGAGCACTCCTCCACCCCCAAAACCTTCAAGAACCAGGGCGCGTGGATAAGTGCTTTGTACTGAGCACTCCTCCCTTCTCCCTCCCCCAACAAGGGAGACATGTGTAGGAATCTAGGGAGGGAACCAAGAGACAATATAAGCCTCTTTGCGGGGAGGGTGGGGCTCATTGATCAGTTGAAGGACGTCAGCGATATCGGGTCTGTCGGTCAGTCATATCGGGGCACTCGGAGGCCGCGATACTCCGCGCTGGGAGAATCAGTTACATCAGTGAAGTCAACCAGTCAGTTAGGAGCGCGCCCGAGAGAAACTGATGCCAGGGAGATCGAACCCCAGCCAAGTGAGTCAGTCGCATCAGTCAGTCAGTGAAACCCCCTCGCTGGAAAGCCGACGAGTGGCAGGTGGCGCGGAGTTCGGTACCGCCACACCGGAATGCGCAGGTAGTCAGGAGAATCACAACATTAAGGGGTCAGCCATATCGAGATGCGAAATGCGGGGCGCAGGGCAGAATCATTAGACAGTTACCAGAGTTACATCAGACGAGTAGTTTCACCACACTGGGATGCGAGTCAGTCAGTCAAGTCAGTCACCAGTCACCAGTCAGTCAGTTACAATAACACACCGAGAAGGCGGAGTCGAGTGGTGAGCTCCAACGAGGGGGCACCATGTCGAGCTAGTGGGATTAGTCCAGTGCAGCCCGTAGTCGAGAAGGATGGGGGAGGGCCCGCCAGGTGTCCCTTGCCGGGACGTGGTAGGGAAGTAAGCAGTCAGTTACAACCCTATGCCGATAACGGAGCGAGTGGTGAGCTTCAACGAGAAGTGCCACGTCGAGAGGAAGCCAGCTGAGTGCAACACACCAACAACAGCCAGTCCGAGGTACTGTAACAGGGGCCACCCAACTCACCAGNCAGCCAGTCTGAGGGCCTGTAACAGGGGCCATCCAACTCACCAGATCTCATTTACTGCCGGAACGTATCCGGGCCACCCAACTCCCCAAACCTCAACCGCCGGAACCGCTACCCCGCAAAAAGTACAGATAAGTAACAACTTCCTCACTCAGGGACCTGTCCTGTCACCTAATGCCCCCACAGCGTCGGAAACGTAGCCAGAACACTGTAATCAGCCCTTCAGGCCAAGAACTCGCAGGGCGTTTAAGTATGAGTAAATTCTCAGCACAAGGTGCCGGGAAAGTATGTATAAACTTCCGGAAAAGTTCCGGAAATGTATGAATAAATTCCCGGGCAAATAAACAAGTTAAAACCAAGACGTAATGAAGCATTGTTTTATATACCCTCAACCTTCAAGGCACCTTATAGTTTGTTCCATCGAACATTAACTGAGGACCCTAGTACCCACAGATGGGGAATTGCGTCAAAGTAGACCTTAAACCGGTCTTTCAAAAAGTGCTGCTTGAACCGTGAACAGCTTATATCCAAGAAGCTTCAGGGGTCACAAAACAACGACAGGATTAGCTCTTATACTGTATTGAGCTTCTGTGGCTAGTCAAAGTTGGAAGACATTTTAAGGTAATATACGTGTGTGTGTAATGTATGTGTGTGTGTGTGTGTGAAATAAATACTTGTGTTACGAGTTGCGTATTTTTAATATGTGGATTAAGCTAATTCAGTGATTAATATTATATCCCAATAACATATAAGTTAATAAAAAAATACGGAAAGGGGCCCTTTTTAAATGTTTGCCAGGGTCATTCAAGTGTCTAATTATACCTGTGTGCGTTGTTTACTTTTCTTAACAGTTAAAAGACGTAACTTTATTTTAAATCTTAGGTATCTGTGGCAGTAACCAGTCAGAACATCGCAGTAAGTGGCATTGGTAGAAAGTGGTATTAACAGTTATAAGTACGCATTAAAATAGTAAAGGGGAAATTGGTGATAATGTTTAAGATTATATTCCTGAATCAAATTAACAATAAGAATAGTCTCTGCCAGAAAATACTCTTCTTGAATAACGACGTGACTAAGTGCAGATTTTATTATTTGATTATCAACAAAATGTAAAGTGGGCATACTTATCGCGTGTGTTTGTTGCTAGAATTCAAAACAATCACGTGAGTTGTGATACGTAACTACAGAACACGTGGTTCCATTTGCGCGGTAGGTGGTTACTGAATAATTCCTAAGTCATAATTTATAAATTGTAAAAACATGCGCGTGAATTACATGGGTGGTTTAAGTAACACATGAAATAAACTCATCTTTTTTAGAGGTAAAATTAAGGAAGTAAACTAATTTGGTTTTTATTCTCTGCACAAGTTCAATACGTCAAAAGAAGCAATTCTAAACACGAGGCAATACTAAACTGGATGAATGTATATAAAAAAAAAATCGCTGAATTACAACATAAACTATTAATCCATACTCTGTGTCTATGATTTGAATTTAATACATGAAAATCTATACATTTACGATGATCAAATGCCGGGCGGAAAATCTGTATTCATCACGTGTGGATGTATAAGTCCATAGATAAAAATAACTGCCGATGAGGGTTGGTTTATGGTTTTAAGACTCCTCTCTATTTAAGGGGCTGCACACAGCATAATAATGACCGTACACCCCCCTCCAAAGTGCTTGCATGGCAATAGGTTTGTCCAGGATGGCTTGGAATGGCCATGTCAGTCGGTGAACACTGATGCTCATACTGTTTAATCAAAAGGATAGATTAAAGTCAACATATGCATTTTTTTAAATTGCTACCTCGTGGTGCCCCCCACCCGGAGCAGAGTGTACCTACCTGCAATTCGCTATTTTCCTGGAGTGGGTGTTGCTTCGTATGAAAAGGCGTTATTTAGAGGGCGTCGCGACTCAGCCCGAGCATCAGATAGTAATAGTAATGTGCGGGCTAGTAAAGGTGAAAGTGCTAGAGAAGGTGTGCGGCGTGGTGACCTTGGCGTAGGCAGGCACGCTGCACGCCGGTGTTTGTGTGCGGCGGAGGGCGATGTTCGCGGACGCCCCTCCCGGAAAGCACATACTGCACATGCGCCGTAATCTCTGGGCGGGGCGGGTATCCTCCAGCCAGTCACGTGTCTGCCCGGCTCCGCGTGGGTGGTCCACCCTCAGGGATTAGTGCTCGTGACGGTGTCTCCCCTGACCGCCTCCACCGTTGTGCAAGGGGGCCTGGCCGTTACCTCTGCAGGCTTAAGGCTGAATGGGAGCTGGAATCCTGGTTACTCAGCAATCATCAGTACACACTAACACAGAATTAATTTTAAATTAATTTAGCATAAAATAAAATTAAGCTATCTATATATCTTAAATTGCATTTGAAAGAAGATAGTTCAATTTTAACCAGTGCAAAATATTATTATCGAAATACATTTACTTCACAGTAATTTTTAAAAATATATTTAAAAAATCGCTTAGAATTTGCTTATTTTCTATGAAGTTCATTGATGTTTGCTCTCTTAAACCAAATTTTTGAAGCAATTTTGTTTCTAAGAAAAGAGTGAACCTTCGTCTATGGTTTTTCATGTTCTCATACGAAATTATTAATAAAAACTCCCGGGAAAAATATCATTGTTAGTAGTGTTTGTTAAACAAATCTTTATATTTGGTCATATAATATAAAGTGGAAGACTTGGAATTACGACATTAAAAAAAAAAACGTAGATATCACTTACCATTTTAATATGGTTTTGGTTTCATGTAGATAGGACGAATAGTTTTCGAAGAACAATTGAACTACTGGAATAATCGTAAATTTAGCTTAGGATGTGCTGCTGTTGGTGAGTGGTGGCGTATTCTGCAACTACTAGCAGTGGCCACCTGCCGTGAATGGAAACTTGTCCGTTATGTAGACTAAGTGGTGGCCAGAAACTGACTGACGCTTGAAAACCAAAGAATGACGAATGGCTACATAAACAGTACTGTGTAAAGCAGCATTTGCATAGCATTATCTCCGCATTGCTGTGTATTTTGTAACAGCATTCGTAAAAAATACTTCAGTTCGTGGCATAGAACACTGCTTTCGAAACCAATTACTATGACAAATTTATATTACGACAAATTCATATTTTGGTATCATGTGGCGATGTAGGCAAAAGGATTATAACAAGTGCGATTTTACTGAAATGCCTCAACTACAATACGAATATGTAATCACGGGTACAAGTTTTTAATTGTCGTTTATTAAAGCCTCTGCTTTATGTTACGTGCTGAGGGAAAGGAGAATAAAATCGGCATATAATTAAAAATTACTTAACTTTACACTTAAAATTGGCACAGACCCGTATTACTCGGGATTCGAATATAGGATGTTTTGTACCGTAAGGTGACTGTGACTCCCCAGCCAAATATGCTACCCATAGAAGTTTACTACAATGGAATAATATTATCAAATATGCCGAGCTAGATATTTATCGTCTTACGTCCCCCGATGCCCAGAAGCTCAGTTGTATATACATATATTACTTTGAACCTTTTTTCCCAATCTTACGTCAGGGAATGAGAATAATTAAAGTAAAACTCATGCCAAATTCTTCGAGCAGTATGCCGAGTGTGGGTATGATGCACATGCAGTGGAATGAAAAATATCCCAGTTCAAATGCGGAACGTCCGAAATATAAGTCTTATTTTGCGTTTAAATGATGAATTGAAAACGTTATCAAGGAGACAGTAATTTATAAATGGCTGAATATAATTCAATAATCGCAGTTGGATAACACGACTTTGTAAATAATTAGTTTGTAAATAAGGTAGTTAAATAATTGTGTGTTAATTGAACTACTTGCCTTATTTTTATTAATTGTGTGTATATATTTGGTAAATTTATTCTTTAATTCTTTTACCACTGGGAATATAAGAAATTTTGACATTTCACTTTTACAAAGTAGACCTTTTTTGGAAACCATTTCACTGTAAGCATTTTCTGTTTCAATTATATTGCACCGATCGCAAATCGCTCATGTATGCATAATTTTTTTGTTTCAAATTCCCTCGTAGAGTTACGTTTCGTTATGAAGGCTTATATATTCCCAGGTGTAGCAATAAGTGAGGAACAAACATGAAAATAGCTGGAAATAAATACGCGGTTTTCTTAAAGACGGCGAAAATCGTGACTGACAAGCTTCTTAGAACCAGACTGGTGGTAGGGCAGAGCAAGGCCTAGCGGTACAAAGAGGGGTGAGTGAGGACGTCACATGTCCCGCGTTTCTGGAGACCACAGCAAGCGTTTCGTGCTAATAGGAAGCCGACCTCCGCTGCACAACTGGCTCGCATGGTGTACATCTATCCTTACTTGGTTAAAAGTGTAGTAGTCACGTAATCTGGAAAAGTCTCTCATGCTTATGCAGTGATCTGAATTGTGTCAAATAATGAGTTAACACACATAAAAAAAAAAAGTTTATTTAGACGTCAAATCACAAAAGTACCGAGGTTTCCGTTTGCATTCAAATCACTAGGCAACAAAAATTTTCGGTTTAGACAAATGTTTAAGTTCTGTTTAATAGCTTCATAACGAAAATAAAAATACAAACTACACTTTACAATAAAATAACCCAATAAAATATATTTATTTGCGAATTCAATTAAATTCAATCCTAAAATGTATGCGAGTTTTAATGCATTTTATTAAGAAATTAATGTAAACATTAAATAATTAAATGTCATTTATTTTACACAGTTCGTGGCATCATTCACGCAGAAACATTTGCAAAACTCACCGTTTTGCTACTACTATGATATATATTAAGTAGGGTAAACTTATATCGTTACGTCTTACATCAAATTATATTGCAGAAATATGGTTTAATAAAAAGAAATTAAGTTTTGCAAGTGACATTCTCAAGCAATGGTCACCGCTGGTCCTAGCTCAGTCATCGTGAAATCTCTAATGACCACTATAAATTGAGAAGTTTTCTGACTCAGAAAAATTTCAATATCCAGGTGCTGAATCCTAGAGAAAAAATAGCACTTACGTTTGGAACAGTTTGTCCTCTCGTTGCACTAAACGACGAATTTCCAGCAACCCACTCAAAAATTACAGGCGTACAAAAATATTCTGTGACATAGTAACACAATCTGTTATGTAAGCTGTGCGCAGCTAATACTCAAACTCCCCGTTACACACGAACGCGTAAAGTCGGGCTTTCCACGTCGTTCTTCCTCAGCAAAAATTCCAGCGTTCGGCGTGTGCAGCGGTCTAACACGAACTCCGCTCAAACTGTAATTAAGTTTACTTTATTAAAGGTCGTTACACTATCTACTATGTTCTTGAACATAATAAACAGGAAGTAGTCGCGGATTTCCTGCGGACACCACGGCTACGAGGGCGTCACTCTGCAAAGAACATTGTTCACAAGGAGAAATCATAAATAATAAAAACATATGGTTTCTCAAAGTTCGGGCACTGAAACGAATATAAAAATATAATTCTATGCAAGTGTCTTTATAATAATATGGATAATGGAAGAAAGAAGGAATTGAATTGCGAAACACATCTAGAGTTTTCTTGAACTAATGAAGTGACTTGGATATCCCATTTTCTATTAAAAGGCTATGTTTGGACCACTGGATTTCTGGAAATAAACGGTCAACGAACGAAACATATTCCCACCAATAAAGAACTAAGACAAAGATACAGCCTTCCTCTAACACTTTTTAAAATATATATCGTCAAGTTTAGAATGTAAAAATCATTAGTTTTCATGTTTGCGAAAAATATATTCTCAAATTCTTTGTTTTATGCTGGCGACCAAGTTACCTCATAAGATAGTGCAGAAAAAGTGCAGTATGCAGTAAATATTTTTAATAAATTTAAAAGCACTTATGAATTGAAAATATCTGCTGATTAAACAGTGAAAATGGCCTTTAAAGGCAAATTACCAGTAAGAAAAATTAAGTAATAGAAAATAAACTGTTACAAGTGAAATATTTTTAATGTGTTTCATATGAACAAGATATAGATTTAAATGAAAAGTTTAACAAGTTAAAAAATATTTGTGAGATTACCTATAAATCTGAAAAATAAAAAACGAATAAGGCACTTGATTTGTATGATACAATCGTACATGGAAAAAATTCCAAGGAGTTGTTCTAGAAAGAGAGAAGAATAGAATCCAGGCGGCTAAAATTATATTTCTGTTAATCAGCCAAGCATACGATGGTTACGAAAATACATTAATTAATGTAGCCGTGAAATATCTATGTTCAGATAGTACGACATTTTGAAATTTTAATTAAAACTAAGCGCTTTCCTAAGCATTTATACTTTGCATAATTATACTTTTAAATGTAATTTTAAAAATGGTTTTCGTAATGAAGATATGTAATTTAGGAAAATGGGTAAATATACCAAGGACGGCTAAAAAAAGTTGACAGAAAATTTTGTTTTCTAATTCTGCACGCGTTATTAGAGGCTTGACGTGTAACGCATATTGGAAGTAGAAACCTCGCTGACACCCCCCGCGATTTTAATCCCCGCGAGCACCTTCGACAGGCACATGCGTGGAGAGAAGCCAAAAGTAGTTAGCGCCTGC